>JAQFXM010002862.1:0-22699 GCA_034693345.1 Entomobrya multifasciata
TGATAAAATCCAAAAGCAAAGTTCACTTTTAGCATTACTTTGGCAGGCAGGCCTCAAGAATCGCCTAGGAACATGAAAAAAAAAAATTTACACTTCATATGCATACCAACAAAGTTATGTCATCGTCATCCGAGTTGATGAGGACATGGTAGCTGTACCGCGGGCATAATGATGTGGAATGTGGAATTGAAACGCAGTACACACGAACTCATAAAAAAGCTCTCACATATTCATAAACATTTCCATGTACAATTTTAATTTTTACAATCAGTGATTTCTTTTACTGCTTTTGGGTAGTAAACATTAATGTTATGTTTATATTGCAATTCGCATTTATGAGAATGATGAAAGTGAGTGCTGTAATAAAATAAATCATGTAAACATGAGGTAAAAAAGTGCCAGAAATCCACAAATAAGTAAGCCGGCTGCGCCGGCGAATGATCACTAATCAGTTAACTAAGTGTAGTTGATCATTTGAACGTCATCATATAAAAATATTGAACATTTGTAAAAAAATTTAAATCACTTTTCAAAATGAGCTGTATTTCAAAAACTATTGACTTTTAGACCTTAATGTCTTGTCAAAGTTGGATCCCAATACTGTAATCTATCGATTTGTAAAATAAAAAAATTACCCATTTAAAATGCATGTAACCGGAAATTGGCCGTTACTCTAAAACCGTTGGACCGATTTGGCCCAAAATCAATAGGCTTCTTCCCATGTACCACATGAATGTGTATACCAAGTTTTATGTAAATCGGATGAACCGTTCGGAAGATATCGTGGATACAGACAGACGGCCAGACGGTCAGACAGACAGACAGACTTTTCATCCCCTTATCATCAAGTATTCTTATAAAGTACCATTCTGGCACTTAATAAGCTACGTGTATAAATTGAAAAGTTGCATTCTACTAGTTCTGTAATATCTGTTAATGGAACAACTTGTCTGGGTAGCACTAGATTATACACGTTTGCATTTTTGTATGCATTGCTCAAAACAATTGCAGCTATCAGGGTAGCAGCAATAATTTTGACTAGTACTACGGTTATTATCCTCGGGAAAGGGACCACCTTGTTCTAAATATGCCTTAATGAAATGCCAAATGTTAGAAAATACATTTTTGCTTGTAACCCTTACACTCGACGCGGTACACATAGCTATACAAGCAAATATTGTAGTTATAGCTATCCAAATCCACACATATGAGTCAAATATGTTATACATTTTGGAAAATGCCATTGCCTGCTTACCATTCGATCCACCAAAACTTACAAATGTCATCGTTTGAAGTGAATCGTTGATGGATAAAGGGTAGTATCGACTGTTTTCGGATGACGGAAAGTTGGCGCGTAAAAACGTACAATGCTCTGTTCCAAATGGCACATTCGTGTTTTTTCCGTTTATGCACTTCGTTGACTGATCAGATTGGTATGTGTAATTTCCCATGATATTTAGCCAAATTAAAGCAATTACTAGATACATTCGATTGTTAAAGTTTTCGTCAATGGACGATGGTAATTTGGCACGATTGATGTGTTGGTACTTAAGATCAGTTCCACAACGTAGCAAATGGCTATTAATGGTTTGAAAGAAAAGTGAGGATCCCTAAATCGCAATGAATTTGTTGTTATAAATTATAAAATGTTTTTACACAAATTGAATGTTGTAGTTTTCTATACTTCCGGCAACCGTAGCCGAAATCGCCCACACAGTATTAGTATCATGATCAGATTCGCAATTAAGGTTTTCCATATATTTGCGAACATCGATTGTCAAAACTTGAACTGTATCATCTGTAAATGGAGCCGTTTTAATTTGTTGGGTTATCCAAGTATTTTTGCTTTTGTACGTGTACATGAGAAAATCTGTGTACGTCATGAACGGAGAGCCGTCAGACTGTGTGGTATCATTTTCAATATAGTTTAACAGTTTGACAAGTTTTTTGTTGTTAAATAAATTTGTCCATTGCACCATAATGTAAACAGCTGGTCTGGAAGATGGTATCATCATTCCTGAAAGTTGTTCATAAGACTGAGGAGTTATGAAAAACTTTGGTGGACGAAATGTTTCAAATTTAACTTGAGTTTGTAGTAAATGCAAGTAGATGTGACAGTTCCATGGCTTGCTTTTTGAAGCGAACCATAAAAAGTTTATTCCATAGCATAAGGGCCTATTGCTGAAATTTATTATTTTCGAACTGCTATTGAATTCATAAGGAATCCAAATGTGCCATGCGGGATACACATATATATTTTTAGCCGTTGTACTATCCCTGGATGGGTATCGAGTTTTAGATCTGTGTAATTATAATTATTGATAATGAATATACAGTTAAACTCTTTGAAATCTTGCTGGAGGTGATTTAGATCTAACAAATTATTAGGTTTGACTTGTCTATCAATACGGTGGGTTTCGAGTTTGGAATTATTCGTTATGGTTTTGGAGTAAACGCCGTTAAATGTTATAGAAAAGTTCAATAACGTCACTATACTTATTAGGATTGTGTTGTGTAATATATTTGATGTTAGATTTTTCATCTTGGAAATGTAAAACTTAACACTTAAAGTTTTGGGTTCAGAGATTTATTTCTTACACGCCAATTTTTAGTAACGCAAAGTGCACATTAGGGCGAAAAAGTTGTAGCGTCTGAATTTCTGGTTTGAAGACAAAAGAGTCCACTGGCAGCATAAAACTAAGAATACATGTCTTGTCAATTATTGATTTTTAGTTGGTTAAGTTATCTAAGTCTTAAATTAAAAATTCAATTTTGCTAAAACTAATTGCTTTTTCCAATATTTAATTATTTAGAAAACCCAAAGCAAAAACTAGTATTGCCTTATACTACAAATATAACGATCAATTTTCTCTAACACCCGAACCTTCGAATAGTGTTTAATGTTGAAGTAGGAGCTCATAACGTCATGTTTATAAGTGTTCAATGTCTGCTTCGAAATAGAATCATCCTTTATTGTCAAATATTTATTGTAAGATTAGTAAAAATGGTGAATATATATTATTAATCAAAGATGAGATTACAGTTGTGAAATTTCATTGTCAGAAGTTCAATTAAATTGATGGATTCAAGTTAAAATATTACAGCAATTTGAAGATGTGTGTGAACACTATTGAGCATACTGAACTTCATGTCCAGCAACACTCAAAACAAAGACATTGTTTATCAGTAATTCAACCAATGACATTGTTCACACTAATCGTAGAACCTTAGACTTTGGTCTTAATGAAGCACAAAAGCATTTGGTTATGTATTGTTTTAAAAGCGAAGTGACTACTTACTCCATCCAACATAAATATCACAGTATTTTTCACTCAACAACAAGACCAGTGGATAACTCATGACGACTATGTTAATAGGTAGTGAAAATACTCACAAATGGAATTATATTTTTTTCTGAAACTTCTTCAGCTCCATATTTTAAATGTTTATATTATGAGTTTACAAGGAAATTCACACATGCATTTATTTGGGTTGGCTTCCATACTTGATAAATTTACGTTGTCCAATGAGGCAGCCACAGTTAGACTGTGAATCGAAAAAGATCCAGGGCGACCAAAAAACCACTAAAGACCTTCAAGAAGTATTAAATTACCAACTTATTCTTGTGATCGTATTTTGAAGTACAACGAAAATATATAAATATTTTTGGACAACGAAAATAAATAAAGTCTGTCCTATTTTTACAAAAACCTCACTCTCATATTACAATGACTGAATATGAATAGTCAGTCGCAATTTTTTACTTTTAGAAATTCTGACGGAATTTAGAGTGGAAAAGTAGTCTTTTTCGAGCTTCGAGAAATGTTATGCCGTGATAAAATATTACTGCAAGGATGTCTGAAAAAATACGTAAAGTTTATGTAACTTACTACAAACATAACTTGAATGTTAGTTTCCAATTTAAAAAATCTTTCTTCTCCTTACTTAGCACAAGATTCGCACAAATCATATAAAGACATATATAACGAATAATAATAATATATCCAGTGAGAAACATTTTCAAACCACGATCAATTGACTAGTCCGCTATTACATACCAAAAATTTCTAAAACTTGAATGCTCCTTTAGATTTATTCCGCATCAGAGGGATGAATACACTAACAACCTTTTGGCTACAAATCGTAGAGACCGAATAATATTCAATTTTAATTTAGTATTAAAATTTTCTTGACATACGCGTCGTCGGATAATTTACATGCGCAACTGAAGAAATGTGAACTTGTCGTTTACATTTTGAATCACACGCTGCGTTATTACATGAGCATATTCGTGATAATTGGAGTTACTGACGTTGCATTGCTTCTTTATGGAATCATTAAATACTGGCGGTTGGGAATTTCAATTGTTCTTATGTTTCCACTTTGTGCCATCAGATGTGGATTCGGAGTGCTGACTCCACTAACTTTGGCTGGTACAATGAGCAAAGAAAGTGAAATGGTTATGCAAATATGGAAAAGCAGATTGGCAGCAAATCTGATGATTACAGGAAGGAGGAATATGATTGTACTAGCACGTTATGTGCGTTGATAAATAAGATGAGAGGTTCGAAGCGATAGTTAAGTTAATGATTAGTTTAGGATTTATTCTGAAGACACACATTACAGAGAGAAGACAAAGATGAGAGAATGATAGAATGTGAATGAGAATGATTATGATGTGCGAGTGAGATCAAGCTCGCTTCTTTTGCTGCACTGGCAGAAGGCAGAAATATTTGCAGAAAAGCTGCAGACTACTGAAATGCAGTTCTGGTATATTTTCTCGGTTTGGCAAGCTTGTTTTGTTGGCTACAGTGGATATTTGTATTATCACTACGGTAAATTTATTAGTTTGTGATAATTCGTAAAATTGGTTTGATTAGGTTCGTTGTAACAAAGTTTTATTAGGGTTTAAAAAATAAGATTATCACTATTATCAGTTTGTCTCTATAGTGTAAAGTCTAATGTATTAAAGGATTTATGAATTATGAAATTGTTCCAGAAAATAAATTTATTACATACGAAGCACTAATAGCAATAATATATGCTTAATATAAACCAAACAGTTGATTTGCTATATTAGAAATAACGATACGAAAAATATATATAGTCGAATTACGAACACGAATTAAATTACCATATAACTACAATTTTAGATTAAATCCCCACAATATAGTCTTTAATGTGTTTGCACATAAATACGAAATGTTGACATATGTCATTACAATTATAATTAAAATCAAAAGGTTTTAAGGCACCATATCCAAGCCGCGAACATTTATACAAACTACTTTGGTAGAATTGAATTTTACTTGTGGCTTTATAAATGGCACCTTAATACCAAAAGGTATTTCGAATCCACTCAGTTTAAACCTTAATTTTAAATACTTAAGAACTGTTCCCGATAACTCAAGAGCTATGCAAGCTATTGAAACTATTAACCCACCACCCAAAAAGAAGAACACAACTTGAATATTTCCAAACATGTTAGGTGACGATGGACGAACAATGTCGTTTTTTACTTTCAAGTCGGTCCGATTTATAAAGTTAGGCCACCATTCCAATATACCAGAACTCTGAATCATTGAAATTCGACTGAGCAGCCCTGTTGTTACTATTCCTTCAAACCAAAATACAAGGTGAGGTTTATTATAAGCGGTTATTCCAACATCCGAATGTTTGCCAGTTTTTCTAAGTTTTCTTGCAATGCTTTGTCCCACATAATCAGGCAACAGCCAACTAGTCTTGTTACAATTAGCCAAGTCGCTAAAAATAAGTTCATTCTGTTTATTCCAAAAACGGTTTACCATCTCGTTGCTCCTTTTAAAAATATGTACACTATTTTCATTTATAAGCCCTATTCTTGCCAGAGGACTCAAAACGCGGATGGTTTCTGTAAAAACTTCCAATGCTCTAGGATGCAGATGTGCGTTATTATATATTTTAGCTATGAAGTCACTTTCTCTCGATTTTCCATCCAACAAGGAGTACGCCTCGCTTTCAGCAGCACCAATCCAACTTCCATCAAATCCCGCAAAAATTGTATGATTCGTAATATCAGTAAAGGAGCCCTCTGAAAACACTAGCTCAAACCAAAAATACCAAATTCTTGTGTTTAATTTAAAGTTATCTTGAAGAAGTTCGTCAACGCTATCGTACGACAAACGATGTCGTGGCATTACAATTTTGTACATGTTTTCACTTTTAAAAGCGTTACTTATAACCACTCCAGCTAATAAAACTCCACTCATTATCCACCTAAAACGAATTAAATTTACCAAGCTATTTGGAAATGGGTCACTTTGTTCTAATAAAATCTTCAGAATTCCAACTGCACCATAGTTGCTGCCATACAACCATTTTCTGCCTGTTATAATCTTGATGCTAAAAGTAATAACAAATAAAGCGCCACACATACCAATCCAAACATTTACGTCAAAAACTGACACAAATTGCAGGAACGGAAAAGGTTCCAAGCCCTTTGATCCACAGCTGATGAATTTTAGTTTTCCAAAGTCATTTGAAATAGTTAAATGGTAATGTCTATAGGTATGTATGATTTCAGTGTCGTCGATAGTACCCCTACGGTAAAAATAATTTACATCTAAAAGGCTTTCTGACACTTGAGTTGTGTTTCCCATCAAAATTGAGTATATAGAAGCGTAAGCATAACCGAGTATTTGAATTTTGTCGATATACTTTAAATTCATTTTGTAAAAGCTTAGAGAAGGAAATCGAACACCAGTTTTTTCGTTTTCTAAAATAAATTTTATTTGGTTTGACAAACTGAACGGATTTATTGAATTATCAGTCAGTTTTCCTGGTACCGCTGCAGAAGCTCGAGTTTTTTCCCTGGAAAATATATTTTCGATTGAAACTATTGGCAAGTTCATTTGATATACGACTACTGATGACTTAAAGTTGAGTTCAACAAAAACTATACTAACTCTATCAATGTTACAACCCAAAGTTTTTTTATCGCATGTTACTTGAGCAGTTAACAAAACATCGGTTATAACTTCGTACTTCGAACTGTCACCAAAATTGTGATTAAAGTCATAATTCTTTCTTAGAATCCAATTTATTAAAGGAATCCCTTTATATTTCTGAATTTTGTGTTTAAAATCAATTAAAATATTTACGTTAGGTGTAGAACTTGGCAGAAAACTGTATTTTTCACAAAATTGTGATCTGAATACGTGAGTAAATTTCCCTAGTCGAAATACGTTTTCTGGCATAAACAAATCAATTTGGACTTGGCAATTCCATGGCTTGGTTGCGAAGGCAAACATATCATGATCTAATCCAACGCAGTAACCGCTATTAGCCACAGTTGGTAAAAGTCTAGTAAAATATTTAGAAACTATACACTTGTGAGTCAACTTTCCTGATTGTTGGTGTTTGTACAGTTTTGTGGAAAAGTTTCCATTAATTTGGGAAATCAGGTCGTTTGGTATCCAGATAATGTCTTTATCTTCTCTTGTCTTTATATTGAATCGGTCAAAATATTCTCGATGTAAAATGGCCAACTCGAACTTTCTGAGAATTATTGGTGATTCGTTTTCAGGTTTCATATTGATTCCCGCAAAATTATTAACGACTATAAGACATTTATTTTGTGTAAAGGTTCGTAGAAATTGGTAAAGACTTTCCACAGTATGCAAAACATTAACGTGATCATTCGAAAGTTTAGAGGTTTTCAAATATTCATATAAGTTAGCTCTGTCTGTAGACCATCCCAAACTTGCAAAATATTTTAAGCCATTTTTGTCGTGAATTATTGAATTTACTAGTTTGGATTTTAATTTGTAATTAAAGTTAATAAATTGTTCTTCAGCTTTTGTGAATATTTCCCGTTCAACTAAAATAAAAAGTACAATTAAGTATGTTAAAGCCGACATTTTGTATATCTTTTGAAATTCTAATATGACGAATTGTTTTGTTGAGTCTTCTGAAGTTAGTAAGCATAAAGACTTTATGAAAATATTCAAAGCCATACGACGTTCTGTTCGTATTTTAAAGGTGAACTATTGATCTTGGCTATTTTATAGACGTAACGGGTCACTTGATAGTATTTTATAATGAATGGTATTAAAAATAAATTATTTAAGCCTATAATGAAGATATATTACTTGGATTTTATAACACACATGTTTACACTCTATTTGATTAGTTCTGGTCTTGAAGTTAAATAACTACAAACTTACCTTCATGAGTGCAAAATAAGTATTTTCGTAATGAATTAGTTAGTAAAACGTGTTCCACGTGTGTTATGTGAACGATATTTTTGGTTCTAAACTTTCAAATTAGTGTTGAATGTTAAATTTTTGATACAACACACTTTAAAGTAAAACAACAAAAGGTCAGAACAGAAAAAAACATAATTTAAAATCGTTTATGCAATTTTAAATATATAAAGACTTTAGCATAATCTCGACCTGGTTACTGAAATGAGTTCATAATTGCAAGACGACCATTATTTGTAATATACTATTTCAATTTAAGTTAAATGAAAGATATTTAGTACGACTCTAAAGTATTTTAATTGAATACTTTAAAAATGATTATGTATCGCTTTGTATATTCAGTGTATAGTGCCTTATGGTTTGTCACTGTTGTGAAATGAGAATTGATGCTAAAATCTCGCATATTTTGATACGGAAGAATTTTCATCTGAGCTTAAGACTTTGACGGCGCCACTTTGTGTTGATATTAATTTTTGAGACTTTTTAAATATTTTTTAAAAGAGTGTTCATACCTCTTGTAATCGTGGCGCGACGCTTCGCCAACGCGACGTTTAACCAACGTCATTTTACCAAATATTTATTTTCTTAAACGACACTTAGCCAAAAGTACATTTTTAGAAAACGTCACCTCACCAAATCCTATTTTATTCGCTAACGACATTTGACCAAAAACCGATTCCCAAGAAACGTCACTTCACCAACAAAAAAACGAAAGCCTAATTTTCATAAAATTGCTTCATGGTTTCAAATACCGTACCATATAAAAGAAAATCATCCCATGTCACATTTGAAGACTTGCTTTTAAGCAGCGTATTTTATATAAATATATATGCATTACGAATCAAATTTGCATTACGACACCACCATTTCATTTTCATGTACTCTTTTCATATGTATACAGAATACCATAAATATATGTTTTGCCGATTTTCCTCTTCAAATTTTGAATTGATTTTAAGGTAACAGTGGAATCGATACTTTATTTTTTAGCTGCCAATCGGGGTTTTGACAAAGGAAAGGAATCTTTTAATGAAAAAATATTTCCTGCTAAGATGAACTTACGGTTTTTCTGGATTTGGCTTACCGTCGCCTTCTTGTAAAACCTTTTTGGCAAAGTGTCGTAGCCTTGATTCTCAGGTTTTGGCTAAGTGTCTTATCCTAAAAAAATTAATTTGGTGAAACGTCGCACACAGGCGCTAAACCCGAAAACTTGCGGATTTGGTGCATCGTCGTCTTGGCGAAGCGTCGGACAATCCTTGTAATATATGCGATTCACTATTTAGTACAGATTAATACCAGTTTTTGAATTTGCTCAGTTTTGAAACGATTTCTTTGAGATAAAAAATCGATGCGCAACATTTCAATGGGTAAAAACGGGTCGGTATAATACAGTTGACTTGTTGTTAGTTCACAGGGTCATTAAAATTTTTTTACTGATATAATTTTATTGGTCGACCTAAAAATTATTGTCGAAATCATGGTGACGAAATTGCCTTAGTATAAGTTATTTTTGGAAAAAATGGATTTAGTCGACATTGTTTTTTGAAGAAACATAGGTATCGAAATCAGACGGAATTAGTTGAATTTTATTTCACTGTTTATTCGTCATTGGTACTATAACATGTATGTATGTATGAGTATTAGCCATACGCTCGACATAATGTATTGACAACCATGTATGTATGTATGAGCTTGGAGCTTAGCTGGCCGTCAGGTCAGTCGAGTCAGTCAGTTGGATTAAAGTGGAGCTTGAGTAACAACATAAGGGAAGAGCTGGTCGTAGTCATTCCGTGGCGCATAACAAGGTCAGTCCCAAGCCCCTGCTCTGTCTAGCCATACACATCAGGTAGGCGAGAGAGACATTCTTATAGTACCAAAGATTTTATAATAAAAATATAAAATCTGATATACAAATATTCGTAATAAATATGAACATTTAAACATGTTCCATATAAAAGCCTTGAAAATTAACCTTCCGTAAACGGTGGCTTCTGGTTTCAACACGTGTTGGAGTAGTAATCTTATGATTTGTACGCATTCGAATATGCTTCAGATAGCTGTTTCAAAACTTTGAGCCACGTCGTTATTATATGATGTAGAGGTTGTTGTTGATTTTGGAGGTATGGGTGATAATATATACATACGTCATATACAAAATCAGGTTCCCTCTCGTTTTCGTCGTTTATCTCTGTTCTACATTATGTACCTTTCCTAATTTACCAATATGGTTTAGTTTACCATAAGTGTGTTCGCCTTTGCAGTGAAAAATTGACTAAATGTAATGATTTTTTCCTAGCATCGCCAGAGCGTTTTTGGAATGACAAATTTGCATATTTTTAAATTGCTATTCTGGTCTAGTATATCTGGTTGAGTAAAAAAGTTCAACAAAATGCATTGTTGACTACACTATCGCTAATTATCCGAACACTCGAAATTTTGGGTGAATTTTTATAGTAAATCAAAAGCAATTCTGCCAAACGTTTATCACACAAAATGTGTGATTTATTAGCTTCAAATTGCTGCAAAACTGACGGGTAATGGTCGACGAAAACGAAAGTTATGACCATTCAGTACTCGATAACTCTAGAATGTTTGGCTTCACGAGGTTCAAAAGTTGGAATTTGAATATAAGTGTGCCATTAACACTATTTTTGGAATTTTCCTACTTGCTGAAGTATTTGACCTCTTGAAGTATTCGTTTTCGTTGACTTATATCCGTCAGTGCAGCAATTCGAAGCTAATAAATCACACATTTTATGTAATAACCTTTTGGAAAAAATGTTTTTTGATTTACTTAAAGAAATCACTTTAAATTTTAAGTCTTCGGATACTTAGCGAGCAGTCAATTTTGGTACATTTTGCGTTTTGCCGTATAACTTCCAAGAAAGGGGGACTTCCATCTATGAATTTTTTTCATCATACTTTCTAATGTCCTAAGTATTAGGATATAAAAATCCTGGACTCCAGCATCTAATATTAACTATGATATTGGAATTTTTGGCGTATTCGGATCATTAGCGAACATAGTGTACTAAAATTTCGACTAAAAAAATTCAGCAATGTAGCAGTCGTAAATTTCGTAAAAAACGGTCGACTATAAAATTCGTCGCCATGTATTTAACTGAGATATAGATATACTAACGATAAGAAGAAGTCGACTCTGTTATTGCGTCCCGGTAAAATCTGAATTTATCTGAATTTACCATTGAGTCAATTGTTCTGCTTTTACTTTTTTCACATACAAATCCTTTACTATTAGCAAGTAGGAATATAGACCTTGGAAAGCCACTGTTTTCTATTGGCTAACGAGAAGTTGAACAGAGATTTTATGATTGAATATTCTGGATTAGCTTAAGCTGTCTTTTATTTACACATGCATTTCTTTTTCCCGATCACCTATGGCCACGATACTCAAATCATACCCAAGGGGTTTTTGGACACACAGAGTCCAAGTATAACGTCAGATTTAAAATTTAAAATGCCATGTTATTTAACATTGGCTGCAAATTTCAATTTTAGAATTTTGAGACAAAGATCATGTCCAAGGGGTGTTTTTGACACGCAGAATCCGAATATGATGCCGGGATTTAAATTTGAAATACAACGTTACAAAAATAGGCGGGGAAATTCTAAATATTTGTACCTGCTAACGTTGTTCGACCCTGCTGACCCTATTTGTTCCCGCTAGCCTTATATATCCCTGCTGACTCTATGTGTCCTTAAATTTGTCTAATGTTCGTAACAAAAGTTTTGGTAAGTTGTCACTGCTGGCCATGTTGAGCCCAAATGTCCCTACTGAAAACAAACAACAACATACAATCGAAATTCCTGCAAATTGTCCCTGTTGAAGCGACTTCTCTCTGCTGGTCCTATGTGTTCCTGCCGAAATCTAAAAACCTTGTTACGCCATAGCCGAGTAGCGTAAGAACTCGAACGTACGCATTTATATTTCAACAACAGTCAAACTAACGGTTTTTAAATTTTGTAAAGAAATTATTTGATTTGGTTTATTGTAATATAGTTGTGTCATTTTTAAAATTGAATATAAGCTTCGATCTCGGTTTTGTATTACAATTTACTATTCATTTGGTTTATAAATCAATAAATGGTTCAAGGTATTAAAGTACTTAAATACTAGGCATGTATAGCAATATCAAAAGTTCCACATTTATCAGTAAGTTGAATTAATCTTTTCCAAAGAGCGACTAGAAAAAGAAACGAAGGACCGTCAATTGTAAAATTATTAAGCAATTTCTTGCATACACATTGGTAAATATAAATTTAATGACTACACCGTTTTATGATGTATCCTAATAATTTCGTCTTTAAATGTTTGTACAAATGTAGGTGGAAATGTTGATATTGAAAAAAGTTTAAAAAACCGGTACGAATATATAAATATGAATGATATTAAAATGTTTCAAGGCGCCTGATTTAAACCTTGTACATTTATACTAATAACTGTGTTAGAATTAAATTTAACACGTGGCTTAAAAAATAGCTTCCTGACAACATATCGCATTCGGACACAGCCCATTATAAACCCTAATTTCAAATATTTTAGAGCTGTTCCCAATAGCTCAACAAATATACAACCGATTGAAATTATTAAACCACCACCTAAAAAGAAAAATACCACTTGAATGTTTCCAAACATATTGGGTGACGTAGGACGAACATTTCCACCAAAAACCGATACAAATTTTAAAAAGGGAAAAGGCTCTAAGCCTTTTGATCCACAGCTGATGAATTTTAATTTTCCAAAGTTATTTGAAATAGTTAAATGGTATTGTCTATAGGAATGAATGTTCTCTGTGACGTCGATGGTACCCCAACGGTTAAAATATCGTTTAATATTTTTATTTGATAAGTTTCCCGACACTTCAGTTATGTTTCCCATCATATTAGAGTATATTGAAGCATAAGCAAAACTGAGCATTTGAATTTTGTCCAAATACTTTAGGGCCATTTTATGGAAACACAGAGGAGGAAATTTAACGGCAACTTTTTCGTTTTCTAAAAAATATATTATTTGGTTTGACAAACTAAATGGATTGATTGAATTATCAACTAGTCCTCCTGGTGCAGCTGCTGAAACACGAGTTTTTTCCCTAGAAAATATGTTTCCCAGAGAAGTTATTGGCAAATGTACTTTATTTTCGACTACTAATGAGTCAGAAACTTCAATAAAAACTATATTTACTCTTTCAATGTTACAACTCAATTTATTTCTTCTATCACACCTTACTTCGGCAGTTAACAATAAATCGGTTAAACTTCGTAGGACGAACTATCAGCATAATTTTGATTAAAGTCGTAATTGTTTCTTAGAATCCAAGTTATTAAAGGAATTCCTTCATATTTCTGATTTTTGTGTTTATATTCAATTAAAATATTTATGTCAGGTGTAGAACTTGGCAAAAAGCTATATATTTTCCCAAATTGGGAGCGAAAAATATGAGTGTATTTTCCCAACCGAAACAGATTTTCTGGCATAAATAGATCAATTTGTACTTGACAATTCCATGGCTTGGTTGCAAAGGTGAACTTGTCATGATCCAGTCCAACGCAGTAACCGCTATTTGCCCCAGTTGGTAAAAGTCCTGTAAAATATATAGAAACTTCACATTTCTGAGTCAACATTGCCACTTGTTGTTCTTCGTACTTTTTTATAGAAAAGTTTCCATTAATTTGGAGAATCAGGTCTTTTGGAATCCAGATAATGTCCTGATCTCTTCTTTTACGTAAATGGAACTGGTCAATATATTCTCTTTGTAAAAACGCCAGTTCCAATTTCCTCAGGATCATTGGCGATTCGTATTCCGGTTTAATGTTGATCCCCGCAAAATTATTTAGGACGAGAAGACACTTATTTTTTGTAAAGGTTTCTAGAAAATGGTCAAGATTTTCCACAACGGGCAAAAAGCTAACGTGATCATTCGAGTCTTTAGTACTTTTCAAATATTCATTTATGCTAGCTCGTTTTGTGGGCCATCCCGAATTTGTGAAATATTCTAAACCATTTTCAACGTGGATCACTGAGTTTACTAGCTTTGATGTCAATTTGTAATTAAAGTTGACAATTTTTTTCAGTTTTTATGGGTATTGTCCATTCAACTAAAGTCATAAGCACAATCAAATATATTAAATTTGACATTTTGTACATTTTGCTTTTATTCCAACATACATAAAATGTTTTGGGGACTGTTCCCAAGAGGCTATGTTTGACGACTGTATCAAGTTATTTAAAGCGTTCTGTCCGAGCTTTGAAATTGAGTTATTGATCTTGGATATTTGATGGACGTAACAATTCATTAGATGAAATTTTTTAAGGAGTAGTAATTATAAGTAATTTAAAGCTTAGGTAAAGTAAATTTACTTGGGTTTTATAACAAACTTACATGTCTACACTCGATTTAATAAGTTCTTGTCTGAAAATTTAATGACTACAAGCTTATCCTAATTAGCACAAAATAGCTACTTTCGTTATGAATATGTGAGTAAAGATTGTAGCCACGTGCGCTATGCTAACATGTTTTTGGTTTTAAACTTTATATTAGTACTGAATATAATATATTTCTTACATAATACATTCTTTAGGTAAAATTACAAAAGAAGTGAACAGCAAAAGCCATATTTAAAATTGGCTAAACAATTTCCAATATAAATATTTGGGTATATACTAGACCTGGTTACGGAAATATTTCCACGTAAAACTACAAAGCATTCGAGATTGAACTCAAAAGTATTTTTGAGGTTAATTAGATGACATTTTAAACAAACGGACTTTGTTTCATGGCAGGAAAAAAAATAATTCAGTTATAATGGCAAAAATGCTATTATTTGTCGTATATGCTTTGTTAATTTTAGTTAAATAAAAGATATATAGTACGACCTATAAATAAATTACTTCATTTAAAAATGATAATTTATCGCTTTATATATAGAATGTAATGTGTCTCATGGTTTGTGATTGTTGTGAGACGAGTACTGATGTAAACATGTGACATATTTTTTAAGGGACAAATTTGTATTGTCGTCTTGCATTTTGTCCTAAAGATAACAACTTAACCAAATTTATACTCCACGCAATACGAAGAAGACTGTTGGCAATATTTTGAGCCATGACTAGAAAACGTTTTGCTTGGCAACATTCCATAAACACTCTTCACATGGAAATTAAACACAGACTTATTCGTGGAATTTTAATGTTATATGTATAGTCTGATTGCTACAATACGCAGAAAACCCTAGAGCAGAAAAATGTTCGAAAGAAATTAACTCTGAGTTTATATTTAAATTTATAAGCTGACTTATGTGTGACACATATTTTACCATCAAGCTAATAGTAAAAGTATCAACATTTTGTAATGGTTAGTTTCATTTTTTAATTTCAAAGATTACCTCCATGTAATGTTCTTGGCACGTGTGACTGTGTGACCTGTCATCAATTTATGTTTTTGACATTTTGATGCTATTTTTTGTTTGGGCTTCTGAGCTTTTTAGTAAATTGTTTTTTCTCTGTTCCGCTAGTAGTGGTTTGGTCTGGCCAAGCTTATTTCATGTAAAAAGGTCTTGAAGAGAGAAATATGTCTATTTTACTTATTAGAAGCATAATTTGAATTTTATGTCCAATTGAAAAAATCTTATTTTTTGATTAATTTACACTAGAGCTAAACTAAAATCACTAATCAATTTTATACGTTTTTGAAATATCATCTTTCCTTCAACTCATACCTGGTGTGAATTAACCCAAGTCTTCAAATTTTCATAATAGCTGAGAACCCGTGCGTCCAAACTTCATCAGCTTGCATTTTTTCACTGTGAGACCAGTCAACAAAATACGGCAGCTTTAACGGAAAAACTTATATTTCTGGTATTCGAATACTAATTAGTGGCAAACTGGCAATATTCCGTGTCGTACTCGTGAAGCTGCTTGCACATAAGCATTGCTATTGTTCTTGACGAATTAAAAAAGTTGACAGAACGTCGGTAAGATTATAACAATTTTATTATTTTAATTTAGTATGGATCATTGTGATTATGTAAAGCAGTTTCGCTTTCTTTGATTTAGCACGACAATTTTCATGAAGTATGTATTCTTGGATAATATTCACAAGCAGCTGAAAAAATGTGAACTGATTATGAACAGAAGCACGGGACATGACATCGACTCTTGGTTACCCCTGGCTCTAAACTTTCTTGATGAATATTCTTTTAAATTTCCTTTTATATTTGTTAAATAACCTAGTATGTAATGCAATAATTTTTCTTTGTTCTTACTCTTAAAAAAGGTGACAGAAAGTCTTCAAAAGTGAGAGTTTTAAATAAATTCAATAAACCTTAAAAATGAATACTTCGTATATTGCATTATTACGGTCCACGTATAGCAATATCATATGTTTAACATATGTCAGTAAGTTGAATTGCTATTTTGCAAATAATGATTAGATAAGAAAAAAGTACTCCTAATTGTAAAACAATTAAGCACTTTAAGCACACACATTGGTAAATATAAATTTAATGACAACACCATTTCATGTTGTATCCTGCCAATATCGTCTTAAAATGTTTGCAGATACTGAAGTAGAAATTTTTGCATTGAAATACGATTTTAAACCGGTACACATATATGTTTTTAATTTATATTAAAATGTTTTAAGGTGCCATATTTAAACCTTGTACATTTATACTAATCACTTTGTCAGAATTGAATTTAACACGTGGCTTAAAAAGTAAAACCTTGACACCATATCGCATTTGAGCACAGCAAATTACAGACCCTAATTTCAAATACTTCAAAGTTGTTCCCAATAGCTCTACAGCTAAACAAACAATTGCAATTATTAAACCACCACCCAAAAAGGAAAATAACACTTGAATATTTCCAAACATATTAGGTGACGTTGGACGGACGCCCTCGTTTTCTACGTTAAAGTCGGTCCGATTAATAAGTTTGGGCCACCATTCCAATATACCAGAATTCTGAATCATTGAAATTCGACTAAGCAATCCTGTTGGTACTATCCCTTCAAACCAAAAAACAAGGTAAGGTTTATTATAAGCGGTTATTCCAACATCTGAATGTTTGCCCGTTTTTCTAAGTTTTCTTGCAATATTTTGTCCCATATAATCTGGCAGCAGCCAACTTGTCTTGTTACAATTAGACAAGTCGTTAAAAATTAAATTGTTTTGATTATTCCAAAAACGACTGACAATCTCGTTGCCCTTTTTAAATATATCTACGCTATTTTCATTTATAAGCCCTATTCTTACAAGAGGACTTAAAAGTCGGATAGTTTCTGTAAAAACTTCCAATGCTCTGGGATGCAAGTGTGCGTTATTATATATTTTTGCTATCGAATCGCTTTCCTTCGATTTGTCGTCTAGCATCGTATCAGCCTCACTTACACCAACACCAACCCAGCTGCCATCAATTGCCGCAAATATAGTATGATTCGTAATGTCAGTATCCGAGCCCTCTGAGAACGATAAGTCAAACCAAAAGTACCAAATTCTCGTGTTTAGTTGGAAGTTATCATGAAGAATTTCGTCAACACTATCGTACGACAAACCATGTCGAGGCATTACAATTTTATACATGTTTTCACTTTTAAAAGCATTACTTATAACCACTCCAGCTAATAAAACTCCACTCATTATCCACCTAAATCGAATTATATTTACGAAGCTATCTGGAAATGGGTCACTTTGTTCTAATAAAATCTTTAAAATTCCAACCGCACCATAGTTGCTGCCGTACATCCATGTTCTGCCCGTTACCACCTTGATGGTAAAAGTAATTATAAATAAAGCGGTACACATGCCAATCCAAACATTTCCGCCAAAAACTGATACAAATTGTAGGAATGGAAAAGGTTCCAAGCCTTTTGATCCACAGCTGATGAATTTTAATTTTCCAAAGTTATTTGAAATAGTTAAATGGTATTGTCTATTAGGATACATGTTTTCAATGTCGTCAATAGTACCTTCACGGTTAAAATATCGTTTAATATTTGCATTTAACAGGTTTTCTGGCACTTTAGTTGTGTTTCCCATCAGAATAGAGTAGATAGAAGCGTAGGCAAAACCGAGCATTTGAATTTTGTCCAAATACTTTAAACTCATTTTGTAAAACTTCGAAGAGGAAATCGAACATTTTTTTCGCTTTCTAAAATATGTTTTATTTGATTTGACAAACTGAATGGATTGATTGATCTATCAGACAGTTCTCCTGGTACCGCTGCAGAAGCTCGAGTTTTTTCCCTGGAAAATATACTTTCTAGTGAAACTATTGGTAGGTTTATTTGATTTATGACTGCTAATAATTCAGAGTCGAGGTCAATAAAAACTATATTAACTCGTTCAATGTAACAACTCAATTTATTTTTTGTATGGCACTTTATTTTTGCAGTTAACAAAACATCGGTGACAACTTCGTACGACGAACTATCAGCATAATTGTGATTAAAGTCATAATTGTTTCTTAGAATCCAAGTTATTAAAGGAATCTCATCATATCTCTGAATTTCATGTTCAAAATCAACTAAAATATTGATGTCAGGTGTAGAACTTGGCAAAAAGCTGTATTTTCCCCAAAATTGCGGACGAAAAATTTGAGTATATTTCCCCAACCGAAATAGAGACTTTGGCATAAATAGCTCAATTTGGACTTGACAGTTCCATGGCTTGGTTGAAAAGGTAAACTTATCATGATCCAATCCAACGCAGTAACCGCTGTTTACATCAGTTGGTAAAAGACTTGTAAAGTATTTAGAAACTACACACTTTTGAGTCAACGTTCCTAAATTTTGTTCTTTGTACACTTTGGTGGAAAAGTTTCCATTAATTTGAGAAATACGCTCTTTTGGTATCCAGATAATGTCTTGATCTATTTGCGACTGCCTGAATTGGTCAACATATTCTCTTCGTAAAAACGCCAAGTCAAACTTTCGGAGAATAATTGGCGAGTTGTATTCAGGTTTCACATTGAGTCCCGCAAAATTATTTAAGACGATAAAACATTTATTTTTTATAAATGTATGTAGAAATTGGTAAAGATTTTCCACAGTGTGCAAATTAGTAACGCGGTCCCTTGAATCTCTTGAATTTTTTAAATATTCCCTTATGTTAGCTCTGTTTGTAGACCATCCCGAATTTGTGAAATATTCTAAGCCATTTTTGTTGTAATTCATAGAATTTACTAGCTTTGATGTCAATTTGTAATTAAAATTGAAAAATTGTTGATCAGTTATTGTAGCTATTGCACAACTAACTAAAATAGTTAGAGCTACGAAATTTGTTGGACATGGAAGAGTGCACATTTTCCCTTTTGAGTAATAAAAAAAAATTATAGATTCTCCTCAAATCGCTGTTCGGCGACTATACATTGTTACTTAAAGCTACATAGGCGGCACTCTGTCCTAGTTTGAAATTGAACTATTGATCTTGGCTATTTTATGGACGTAACATTTCATTAGTAAGAAATGTTTTGCAAGTTGGTATTAAAAAAGATAAATTGAATTCAATACTTAAATTAAACATAAAATTTGAATAATAGTTCAATTTTGTAACATTCATACATGTGCGCTCTCTGTTTAATAAGTAAGTGTGAAAGTCTTATAAATTCAAGCTTACCATCATCAATACACCATAATTTTTTTTCTAATGATTATATCGGTTACACGTGTAGTACACTTGTACACCTGTATTATGTACTCGATTTTTTGGTTATCATTGTTTTGTATAAATTTTGAATGTTTAACAAAGTGTATTGACTACAAACGTTGAGCACTCTAAAAAAAGAAAACATGTTTCTAATCAGACATTACATAAAACACTTATCTGATCTGAGGCGGACACATCATCTGCCTTTGTTATCGTTTTGGTTATGCTTGCTTTGCTGGCTTGGCTGGCCGAAATCTTTTCTTTCTTTTTTTACCCTTGCAACCAACCAACACATGACACTACACCATACACCGTATAGGCCAGCATCAACAAAAGCGTCGCGGCAGCCGTGCCGCGGCTTTTTCAAACGCACTTTACTGCTTATTGTAGTATTGCATACAATTAAACATTTGTAATTATCTTATAATTGATGTTTTATGGTAATTTTACATTTTTTATTGCACGAATCGCAAGACAATAAAATTTTGTAGTAGCTAATTTTTTATTTCACCTGAAAACTTTTCACATTTTCTTATTTTTTGTATGAAAAGCTGAAAGTCAGGTGTAAGTTTAGGCTTTAAATTATTTACGCCTCCGTATGGTTCCAATGAAGGATAAACTATAAATCATCGTCCACCTTGATGCATACAGTACAACGTTTGTACAGTAAACCAGGAATAATTCGTAGACAAGGAAAACATATATTTCGCTATGTAAAATTTAAAAAATACATGCAAATTTGGGGAAGGCGAAATTGATTCTATCGACGAAAATCAATGCTTGCAATGCAATTTAATGTACAACGCTTCAAAATCTCACAGCCTTTGTGCTTTAAATGCCTATCTATGAACAATATTACGCCTGTGTGCATTAAAAACTTATAACTTTTAAACAGATTTGATTTTAAAGATCATTATCATACCTACTAGGATTGTATAGTGTACGTAGTACACTCATGGCGGTTTTGAGCGTGCTCGATGGCCTTTCTAGTTAGAGTATAACGAAGTATTATAACGGCAAAATTTAATTTTGGAACGGTTTCATAACGAAAGCTAAGAAACAGTCCTTTAAGCAACATCTCAAACTAATTTAAAGTAACAGCTTTGAGTAAATTTTTAAAAAAACAGCTTAAAGTAAATTAAAGAAACAGCTTTTTAATTTGTAATGTATCGCTTTGAATATAAAATTAATATTTTGAGCATAGTTGTTTTAAAGTTTGCCATAGCTATGTGGCTAAGGGAAAAATTCATTTGCAAAACTCGCATGGTTTGTTGAAAACGAGCATTACCTATGGTATGAGAATATCATACTTCAAACACATGTGATGAAATTTGTTATAAGCCAAGGCGACTAATTAAACAATTTAACTTCCGAAAAAATACTGCTTTGACTCAGAATCGATTTAAAATGGGCTTGATTTAGCAAAAACAAGTATAAAATATACCAGCAGGTTTTTCAATTATGCGTTTTGTGTTTAACTAAGCATATTTTGTTTGACTAAAAGCCATGAATTTTTGAAAGCTTTCTGTAACGTTTACTATGCAATTTCGTCATAAGTAGATAAATACCAATGACTGATGTTTTTATTAAATATGAAAAAACCCAAACTAGATTAATGAGTATTTTAGCCAATTTCTTTAATTACATTCTTGATAAACATGTTACAAAACTTGTTTTTTGATTTGAAAAATTGCTTTCCTCTTTATAGTACCAAATCGGCACAAAATAATTAAAAGTAACGAAAAGTACTTCAAATAATCAGTTTGGTTAAAACTTAAGTTGAAATGTAGGTTAAACAGTAATCTAGCAATTCTTTGACCTGTTTTGGTTATTGCGTCGCATATTTCAATATAAAAGCAACATCAAACGACATCAAAGTCACTTTTCTTTCAACGGGGTCTTTGCCAAGTGTACTGCTGTTAGCCCAGTCATTTCGAATTATATACAAAAGCCTGTCCAAATGGCTTTTATTTTTATTCAAGCTACGCTTCTTATTTCAAAGATTATTTAAGATCCTTACTTGGCTTTTATCTGTATACAAAAGATACGTTTCTACATCGCATCTTTTCAAGCAATGACCAAAAACATGTCCCATAATCGTTTAACTGAACGAAAAAACTTATTGTTTCGTCACATTCTACAAATCGGTTGCATATTAAGATTTACTCCTTTCCAATGGGACGAAACCCACGACGATTTAGTGGCAAGTAACCCCAAAAATCGGAAAATATTTCACTTTCAAAAATGTATACACTTAATCTACGCCATATTTATGCTGGTTCGTTTCCTGCATTCTGCATTATTTTTGCGAAAGTTTTCACTGATTGGTGCAATATGGTGTTTGGCTGTCACCACGTCGTGCTTTGCTTTAATAACCATGTCCCGATATACCAATGACCTAATGCATTTCTCGAATCGGTTACTAAATAAAATCCTTTTGGGAAGACAGGAAATTGGTACGTTTTAACAATTATTTTATTTCATATCATAGCTATTTTGTATTTTTTTACCTTAATTTTCACCTTAAAATAGATTTCTTAACAAAGGCTAAACTGAAAACAAACAAATCTAAGTATTTGGACTATCATCTGTTATTCAACGGTTTTCTGATCTATTTCAATCCACTTTTCCACATTTACACCGTAGCTGAAAACTTGTGTGCTCCACATTTTATCAGCTCATTCGTTTTGCTGTGTAAGACCAATAATCAGAATACATAGGGGAATCCAAAAGAAATGGCCCAACTAAACATTAAAAAATCTCAGGCATGTGTTGATGAATTTGTCAGA
>JAQFXM010002863.1:0-22693 GCA_034693345.1 Entomobrya multifasciata
GTTAAAAAGTTATTCACCCTTTCTATTTACCCTGTTGTACTACTATTCATTGTTTTATAAAATACGTTGACATATTGAACTCTTGTCATTGTATTAAATTGTAATGCCTCTTGAGTTTGCAAATAAAGTCCTATATATATATTACATATTTTTGTGTAAACGAGTACTCTGGCAAATTTGTCGTTAGCACTATATTGGTTGCCACTTTGTAACTTCTCAGGTCACAAACACAAATGGAACTGATAAATGGGAATTTGATCCCATGAACAACAGATAGGAATACATATTTTATGAATTTACTATTCTAGATGGGCATACGCTAAGCGATGATGTAACATAACTAAAATCCTACCAAATAAATCAATGTTGAAAACTAGCTTATTATTACTTTTTAAAACAACTTACTTACTTAAATGCAGCTTCCGAATTTTCCTGTTCTTGTGTTTCGGTTGATTAATTAAAACTAATTAATTCTTTAGAAAATCATATCAAATATGTTTCTATTTAATGGTTTCATAAAAATGCACGGCAGTCGAAATTGGAGATGTAAAAAAGTTATTTCTATGAATCACAACTTTATATTATGATTAAGTATAATTTTAATGTTAAAGTCAAAACAGCTAATGGTATTTTCTTTAGTACCACCGCAAAAATACTTGTATCTGATTTTCTATACTCATCTCGGTAGAACAATGGGATCCTAGACCAAAGAAACAATAAAGTCGATAGCAAGCACTCAAATTTGGCATCTTAATGATAAATATGCATGCAGATAAAAAAGTATTATTACATAGCACTCAAATTTTCTAATGTTGTCAAAGCATATAAAATGTGCGTGTTTCAAGGATGATGTTATGATTTTTTTCTAGGTGTATTTGATATTGGTCGTATTCTCAAGGTTAACAAAAAACCTACAGTTTTACACACCATTAAACTACATTACATTGTAGAAATATCTCTCATGAATTGTTTCAATACCTATTTCAATACTGGAGCTCCACAATTGTAAACGTGGTGCAATACAAAATGTAAATATGTACTTAATTCAATACTATCTCAGCAATAATATTATACAGTATTCAAAATGTGCATGTATCATGCAAGTTACAAAATTCTTCACTATCTCAAAGCATTTCAAGTAGTACTTTTGACAAGTCATCTTCACATGTATGTAAGCATGTTTTGGAGTTATTTTTTTAATATATGGATAAAGTTTATATCATTTACAACAGTTGACTTTTAGCATTGGTATGGTGGTGTTCAGACAACTCTAAGAGTAGATTGAGTACTCTGTTTTGTTCCAAATCATCCTTCTTTATTTCCAGTCGAGAAGCAAATCAAAATGAGTAACAATGACAACTACAGTCTTGTGGAGGGTTCCTGGGGCGACAAATTTACATTTCATAGAATTCGACCTGAAGACTCGGACAAGGTTGTGGATCACGTCAAAAAATATTTTCTTCATGACGAACCCACAAGTAAATTATTTGGTTACACAGAACAGTTTGGTGAGGAATTTGGTGCTCTGTCTTATAAATTCATTAAGGATGGGTTAAGTTTCTGGGTTGAGGACAACGAAACTGCAGAGGTAATTTTGTACTGAAATTATTTCAGCAATTTTTAAAAATCAAATCAATAGAATAATTTTTTTAAAGGTTGTCGCAGTTCGTCAGATATGGCAAAACCCGCGGGTTTTTTTGTTAAAACCCGCGGGTACGGGTTTAAACGGGTTTAAAAGGGCTAAAACGGGCTTTAAAGGGTTAAAATGGGCATTAACGGGCAATAAAGGAGTATCATGAGCTTTGAAATAGACATTGAAATTATAGTAAAAGTCAATGGTACCAAATTTAAATTCTGAACCGGCTGTTCTAAGCTTAAACATCAATCACAAAATCATTAGCACATAGTCCTTACATTGCATCTCGTTGAGAGCATAATTCTACAGAAATAGTGGAAAGGTGTTGCTTTCCAGTTTTCACAACGCTTCCAATCTCATTGGAATTCTTTATTTAGTTTGGCACTGACTTGCGTCGCGGCACAAACAAAATGTTCTCGGGAAGAAGAAAGAAAGTCAGCAACAAATCAAGAGGACGCCCCCACTTGAATTTGGCAGGGGATCTCGACGCAATTAATGAAATATTAGGCAAGATTTTAGTAGCAATTTTCTATATTTATAACATTGCATACTTTATAGATCTTTGTTAAAATTATGAAGTCTTTTCTGATTACATAGATTCACCTGATAGTCAAACTGCAGCTGATGAAGTGGCTGAGCGTTCAAGTATGGATATCTTAATGGTCGAACAAGAAGAGCTGGATGACCTTGGAGTTCAGGCAGAGGAAATAGACGATCAGGATGATCTGCAACCCATAACAAGTGTACAATCCGAGGTAGTCAGTCATGAACAGGAAGTCAGTGAAACAATCCCGGCCAAAGTACCAAAACGAGACTTCAGAGGAAGAGGGCGAATGGCAGACTCCATTTGGAATCATTTTCATACTACTTTAACTTTACAGAAGACAAAAGTTCAATGCAACTATTGTGGAGTGCCAGTGAGCAAGAAAGTAGAACGGCTTCATGCACACATGGATAAAAACTGCAAAGTAAGGAAGAAGGTTGCTGTGTCGGGACGAAAGTCAGAACCAGAACCTTGTAGCAGCCAATCTGCTGACGAGGATGTTCAATGTGTGAAAACATTAGCAACGCCACCAAAGAAAACGCAAGCAAAAATGGTCAGTTTTGTGGACAAGATCGGCAAAAAACAACAAGAAAAACTTAACTTAGAAATCGGAAAGTACGTTTTTTCAACTAACTTATCATTTAGTCACGTCGAAAATCCAGCATTCAAAAGATTCGTCCAAATGTTTCGACCTGCATGCATCATCCCAAGCCGGCGAACTATTGGAAACAGTATTCTGAACAAGGTTTACTCTGAAGTAATGGAGAAACAAGATGGTGAACTTAAAGGCAAAATCGTAACAATTATGCAAGATGGTTGGAAAACTCGGACATCAGAGCCCGTCATTTCGCATTCAATAACAACGGGAGAAAAGTCATACTTTTTGAACGCCATTAATGCAGAGGAAAACAAAAAAACTGCTGAATATTGCTGTGAATTGCTTGCTAAAACTATCCGAGAAGTGAAAGATTTGGGAGCAGATGTTGTTGCTGTTGTAACAGATAACTGCGCATCCATGGTTAGTATGAGGGAATTAATTGAGATTGATTTTCCTGGCATTTTTACCTATGGCTGCCACGTTCACCTTCTGAACCTTATTGGAAAAAAATTTACTCCTGACGACGTCATTTGCCGCGTGCGTGAAGTTCACACATTTTTTAGAAGTCATGATGCAGCATGGTCGCTTTTAAAGAAGCAAAAATGTGGTCGCCCAGTTTTACCACATGATGTTCGTTGGAATGCGTGGATAGAATGCTTGGAATATTTCTTAAAACATCAAACTAAAATGTTGGAAGTTTCCCGGAATCCTGCTGCAAAATGCACTGATCGAATACAGGAACTGATAAATGATGCCCAATTCTATGCCGATGTTAAGGCTGCTGCAGTGATCATGAAACCAGTGCAGGTTTATCTGGATAAAGTAAGTTTGGTACTGACTTTCGTCGCGACACAAATATTACTCTAAAGTGACAATTAGTGCAGGTAAACGTATTAACTTTTATCATTTTAATAGTTGCAGAGAGAAAACGCTACCTTAGCGGATGGCGTTGACGCGTGGGTGAACCTTGAAAGTACATTGGATTTCAGAGATGTAATCTTAAAAACGTATTTCGAAGAACAATTCAAGAAAGCGTTGCAGCCAGTCGGCATCGCTGCTCACATGCTTCACCCGCTCTTCAGAGGTAAGGCAACCAAAAGAACCGTTATATCACGAACTTTGTCATTGTTTTGCAATAATACGTTTGTTTACCCAGGTAAAGGACTCAGACCAGAATTATTGACGATTGGAAACAAGTTTCTCGCTGGGAATCGGCCATTCTATGTTGTAATCGCTTCGCAACTTAGAGATAAACAGGAAGAGTTTTTCCCCCAGCACATGTTTTCGGAAGACATCTTGAAAAAATGCAGTCCAGCGACCTGGTGGAAAACACTGGGCTGCTTAGAAAAGCTTGGTCAAGATGTTATCAAATTTGCGTGTAAGCTAATGAATCTTCCGGCAGGATCTGCAGATATTGAAAGACATTTTTCAATTCTTGGAAACATTATGGGTGTGCGCAGAAGCCGTCTTGGATTAACCAAAGCTGCCAAATTGTGTGTTATCTACAAGCATCTTGCAGGTCGCCATGCTCCTGGTGATGATGGAGGGGACTGGGATATTCCAGAAGAGGACTAATTATTGGTTTGCTGTGTCGTGACGAAAGTCAGTACCAGCTTATCTTAAATCATAGAAATATCAATTAATAAGAGAGTATACTATGGTAATAAATTCTTGTAAAAATGCTATTGGTTCTGACTTCGTTCTGACGTCCCGACACAGTAGCATTTAAATGTCCTATTTGTAATTGTAAGTATATTAATACGTAAGTGGTTGCGTAAAAGTAAGCAGTAATCATTGGTTGTGGTTGCAGCTTTGTATACAAGATCAGACCTGCTAATTTAATGTAATCTTATGTAATCTGTGAGTTATTCTAATTAATTATCATTTATAACGATCTGTGCATAACAACATTACTATTAATAAAGATCCTGATTGTTATTTCATTTGTGAACTTGTATGCATTACCTAATTCGAGTTCAAAAGGTTTTCATGTGTTTCATTGTTTTGCTCAAATTTCAGTATTTTGGCTTATCCCCATGTAAAGCTTAAACTGTGTCGCGACGCAAGTCAGTACCAGTATTTTTTTCAACGCACCAAGATATGTTCCACAAAATAACAAAGTTATGTTTAACAGAATTTATCATTTAATTTATTTTTTAAATTCAACAATGGTAAGAAGCAACAATTCAACGCACAGTTTTAATTTCATTTAACATGCGAGTTCCACATCGAATCAAACATTCATTAGGATTAGCAAGTTTCTCTGGAATATACTTTTCCCTAAAAATTTTCATTGTATAAATGGCGTCTATGTCCGGATCGTGAATTCCTTTTTGGATGTCTACTTTGTAGTAATGCGAAACTAATGACCTCAATCCAATTTTACCAGTATCTTTTTCATAGTATTCGTGAAGGTCGAACACTTTATACATTCCTATGCGCATACCCAATGCTTCAAAATCACTGCCTGCACCAATCAGAATTAACAATTTGTTCTGAAAGAGCTCATGTAGTGTCTTGCGCACGTCTTCGATGTTTTCTCCATTCTCGAATGTTTCTTGCTTAAATCCTGTAATCCTCTTGACTTCATTAGTTAAATGTATCTTGGTAACATCGTGCTTAATTTGGATCTTCTTAGTAACTTTTCCATCAAAATCCACAATCGACACTGTTGCCGCTTCTTGCTTGCATCTCACTTTTCCATTCGCCTTCACTCCAACTTTGATAGGTATCATCTCACAATCAACGGCAATAATTGAATCAGGTCCATAGTTGGACCACCACCCTACTGGACCTGGTACTGACTTTCGTCGCGACACAGGTCTTTCGGGGTATAAAATTGCTTCTCGTGCATGATAAGTCCATGAAGACCTTACTTCCTGCAGCTCGTCTCTTCGGTAATTCTTCAAGATAAGTTTTATGTATCCAACTAAAGTTCCATGCGCTACATAACCAGCCCAGTTAATTAGTTGATCCTGAAAAACAAAACAACCCAACTTTTTAGTAGATAAGCTTTAATGTTTTGTTACAACCAAAATTGATATAATAATGAGGTGCAACTTACTGAATTTTCCCATTCCCACCATCCATCTTCATCTTCTTCCAAGTTGACTTTTGTGGGCTGAACTGAAAACTTCCTCCGTGGTATCATCCTTGCTATTATATTTTGCACATCTCGGATTCCATCTGGGCGGAGACTACTAAGTAACATTTTGATCAGTCCAATCCGATTTTCCCTGCAGCTGGATTGCGACCTCTTAACAAATTTTAACTGTAAAACAATTAATTAATACAAAATTTTCTTACTTATCAATGTACAATTATCAGCCGTGTCGGGACGAAAGTCAGTACCGGTTTGAAAAATTCTTACCTGAAGTTCACCGAAGTTTAGGGTTTCCATTTTGATTCTCTTTGTTAATAATTTAATTAACTGTAGGACTTGAGTTATATTTTATTTGACGAATATCTTTGAAGTAAGATTAAAGTTTTGTATAGTCAATAAACAGAAAACACATAAACAAGTAAACTCAACAGACAAGAATATTGTGGTATGTTTACTTTCAGAGAAAACAATAATTTTGAACGTTTAGTATGCGCGCGCATTTCCACATCTCAATGTCTATATACAAACGCGTACAAATTTGTTTTTTAATTAGTACCCGTTAAAACCCGTTTAAACCCGCTCAAGCACCTTCGAAGTGGGTACGGGTTTTAACGGGTTTTAACGGGTATATTTAACCCACACCCAAATCAAGTGCCATATCTGGTTAGCAATAAAGTAATAACATCATCATTATAATATATTTTTTATAAACTCGTCAGATCTGTTCTGTGTCGGTATTTGCCTGTGGTGGTGTATTGTGTCCTGTATGCATATATTTTGCAGTTTTATTTAGTGCTCTTCTATCGATCATGGGATGACTGTTTTATTCGCATAAATTTATATATTTAAGACATACTGCATGAAAAAAATTATTATAAACGATTGTATTGTGTTTTAATGTGCAAAAATCACAATTTTCTTTAATCAAATAAGTGCTCAGCTTTAAGCTGTGTACTGTATATTTTGGGTTTGGTTTAGTGTTTTGTGAGAAAAGACAGTGAACACTTAAAGTTTTTTTTGTGAGTGAGCAGGTGTATTAAAATTTAGTTAATGAGGTTGGTGGTGATGAAGAATGATAATAGTGAAGGAGGATTGTGCAAGTGTTTGTTTTGTTTCACTGAAGCCATTAACATCGGTGGTGTGTGCCACTAAACAAACATCATCAGATCAGTATTTTCTTTTTATATTACTCAAGTGAAGTGCGTGCGATACCACAAGCTTAAGGTCAAAGGGTAATCCGAGGAATGAAGTGTACAGGATGTGTTCAAAAAATATACCTTCTGTAAGTACCATCAGACTTTTGTTCATTGTTGAATGTAACACTTTTATGGTAGATGGAGATAATACATATGACTTTTATACAAATGCTTTAATTGACAACTTATTGCATATCTATAAATTTACAAACAATGCAAAAGAAAATTGCAATAAAAATACGTTATCGTACATAAAAAATGCGGCTAATTATGATAATGCAGGAAGAATACGAGAGAAAAAATGTTATTTTAATGCAATAAAGATTGCAATTTAGAAATAGAAATGGGATGTTTTTCTGTATGGCGAACTTTTAGTAATACAAAGGGCATCACTGTAATATTTTACTGCATTAAATACTAAGTCATGGGGCAGTGATTTAAATATTTATTTTTACATTAAACTCGGGATTAATTAGGTATTACGACAAGCTTTAATTGAATTTAAGTTTAATTTTACAGCAAGCCAAAATTAAACTCGGGAGTAAATATAAAATCTATTGGCCCAAGTAATTGGTTTGCTCTTCAAAGTTTAAGCTTCATGACCAGAATTAGTTTTTCATTCCAAATATTTACGTCAATTTGCAGTGTGGATACTTGTACAATGAAAGCAGTACAGTACCGCAGTTAATTTTCAGTTCCTAAATACGTCCTTTGTCCTTACATACCTATGTTATATTTAAAAATACATTCTCTGCACATCCATTTTTGCACAGGTGTAAAACTACAGAGGTCTATATTTTTAGCTTACCTCCAGGGTTTATAACGCATTGAAAAAGAACACAAATTAAATATTTACTTTCTTTTACTTCACTCTCCTATGAACATGCTTTGTCAGTTTGTCAGTGACAGCGACAGCCATTTAATGATCGACTAATCAGCGAAACCGCTTTGACATTTTGATTGGCATTCTATTAAGCTTCACTCAAACTAAAATCCATTAGAATATTTAGCACTTTCATTAGCCACATGTTTTTGCTCCATTCTACAAATTTGTAAAAGATGAAAGTTAAGTTTTCTTAGAGAGTTTACCTATTTGATATTTCCCTTTTGTCTGTCTGCATATTTTGACGAAAATAGTTTGCTCAAAATTCACAAGTTAGTAAGTATGTGACAAAATACCAAATTTAGTAAACACTTTCACAAGCTTTGCTATATTGTCTATTGTTAGCCTCAATAGTCAGTAAAGTGCGGAAATTATAAGTCAAGTAAATCATCACAGCAATTTACTAATAACTCATCCCTATAAAAATCCCTTTCATCATATCATCTTTTTATGTTGCATTTTTTTAAGAAGGGATGGAGGAATATACTTAAGTGATATTTTGGTTGTATAGCAGGACAACAGTTTTTCTTATCACAAACCTCGAGATCAATACAATGACTCAATGCATTTTTGGAGTGCACGCATCAAAACCTATTATTTGATATTAGCACAAAAAAGTACTAAAAAATCTTTTTTGATAACCTGCATTTCGTGCATTCACAGTCAGTTGTTGTTTTTTTGTTTCCATTGTTGTATCATGGCATATAGTCACAGTTCTACTGCGATAGACAAAAGGGCTAAACTAAACTACTCATGAGTGAAATTCAGAAGGAGGAGCATTCAAAACCAAAAATTCTACAGTGCAACAGCTAAAAAATGCAAACTGCACTGCGGCAACAATCTTTAACAATAGTACTGTGTTGCGTTTATATTTACACCTTCTCTTTAACGATAGAAGAAAAAAACGATGAATTTTGTTTTGGCAATCATTGCATAACTATTTTATTACCGTTTTCAACATGATTGCTTGGATCGATTTTTTTAGAAACAAAGTTGGTAATGGCATAAAGGATCATATTTTTTTGGGTATCTTAGGATTTCCCTAATATTCAATGTTATTCCTTTTTATCATTTATGCCTGAATGAGTAATGTGTTTGTAGTAGTGCCTTAACATTTCGTTTTATAGCGCTGCATTGCACATTTTGCATCTCATTCATCACTATCATCATCATTTTAGGCCAATTTATGTGTAAGCAAAATGCAACCGGTACTTTTCGTAGACTACTGCGATCTGCGATATATGTAACGATTTTTGTGTACCCTCTTTACATTCTCTTGCGTTATACTAGGCAAAGATGGAGATTTAATTCAATGCCCTTAATAAAGTTCATTTTTTAAGCCAAATCTAATCTAAATCTAGGCTTATGGCTAGTTGAGTCACACATTTACCTTTTATCTTCCTCGTCTCTCTTTGGCAAGGTAAATCTGATGGTTTCAATAACAATCACAAAATCATACATCATCATTTATCAAAGTGGTCAATGTCAATCGTAAATCAATACGCATAATATTTACACATAGGCTTAATAGCCTCAGCATGCGAAATGCGTCAGAGAAGCAGAACTAAGTGTCTGGTCTGACTAAACATTATATATTTTTGATTAATATATTGTTCAATATATTATACATTTCTTCATAATGTTTATTTTTAATTGTTGTAGTTGAGCTAAGGGATTAAAAAAATTGGCAATGGGAAGGGTACCTTAGTCATGAAACTTCCAGCTACAACGTCTGCGGTCAAGTTAAGATACACCTCAGAAAAAAAAATCCTACAAAAAGTACGGATATGGATTGTTGAGCCAGTTTGTGCACAAAATGATCACACTTTCGTCTGAAACAGACAGACTCAGTTGATTCTTAATTATAAAATTAATAGAAAGAAAAAAAAGTGAAAATAGAATCACACCCGAAAACGAATTAGGGTAATTGTTTAAAACAATTTGTTTTATGTGGACAATGTTTTAACAAGACCATCTGTTTAACTATTTTTAAGTGTTATTTATTGTGACAACTGTGAATTATATTGTTGTGTGCGAAAGCTCCCCTTAAAAAAGTATAAAAATTCATCATGTCATTTAACGAGGTAAGGAAAATTCGATTTTATCCTTAACTAATTACGTACATTATACTCGTTTTACAATAATGCATATTATTTGCCTTAAAACTTAAACTTGGACACGTGTCCACGAGAGTAAAAACCAATTTTTATTGTATTTCATTGCTCTTGAGTTTGTTTAAAAACACAATATAAATGAAACGTACGTTAATACACAACTTGGCTTTGGCTTTGATGCATATAAAAATTGGTAGTTGTTTGTGAGAAAACTGCGATTTGACTTCCGGTGACAATGAAAACGACGCATGATGCATATTTTTAATATGCAAGCCCAGAATGTATTTTATAGTGCAACAATGGTTTGTGCTTTTATGCGTTGTGTAGTATCCTGCATAATATTTCTACTACGCCTACAATACGTTGTTTTTCTCTGCAACATTGGTCGATTGTAAATCCCATCCGTCCTACTGATTTTCTCCCTTCGGTATATTTATGCATAATGTTAAATGTATATTGCATTGTATGCATACTATACAGCCATCAGCTAAGGATTACCACAATAATAAAAAAATGTTGATGGGAAGTTGTTAATTACCAACCTGTCTTATTTACTGTAATCCCTGAGGTACATAATTACATTTTTATGTGCCATTTTCTTCTTGCACACATATTTTTTTTACAATAAAAGTTGGCAGTGGTATTAGGTTTATTGGGCTGAGCTCTTCTGTACTTTTGTACATCTGTCCCTCAATTCAATATAAAGTGCAAACAAAACAATCGTGTATCGCGTCGTGTCGTCGTACGATGTTGATAGCACGAACGAACGACATAACACTTGCTTATCTAGAAAAAAAGTAGGTAGGTATTGTGTGCGTAAGGTTTACGATTAGTAGCGCGCAGCGAGCAACAACACTTTGTAGGCTTAAGGCTTGTAGGTGAGGGTGATGAAATGATGATGAAATAGGAATTAATTAAATGTTAAATGTGGTGATGTGGGGGTGGTGGAGTACGAGTACATTACTCTGATTCTCATAAATATAGTAATTTTGTTTACTGCTTTTGTAATGATGGTGGAAATGGAACTCAAAGCCATGAGAAAAATGAGAGTGTATAAATTTTAAGGACATGGGCCACATTGTATAACTGCTTTACTGGAGAAAATTTAATTATTGGGAGATGAGATCATTTTTAAAATCATAAATGCTGCTCTATGCTATTTGGTAAAGCGTGTGTGATTTGACCTGAGAAGTGCCATATGAAATGAAGTCATAACGTTTTGTTAAGTTTTTTAAAAATGTGGCCACTTTACTATTATCGTACTAAATCAGTTACACACATAATCCCTGTGTTTATATTCACATTTTGTATGTGATTTTCTTATGAAGTGGTTGGCCCAGCGTATATTTATGTCGCATGTGTCGCAGGAGCATCATAACCGCATGCCAACTTGTCATTCAGTCAGTCTTGCTGATCTTATCTTATCTTTTACCAAGTATCGCTATCTACATCTGCATACATATGTCAGCGTTACGCAAATTTACTACGTTCGTTCAGGACAAGAGTAACAATCAGTTGTTGGAATCCTAGATTTCAGCCTGATTCATGTTTGCATAATTAATGGAATTTGATGATAAAAAGGGAAAAAAATAAAACAATGTCAAAACATCGTCTCGCGTTACATATTCAGTAGTTCTCCAAGCCATGACATGTCATGGCCATGTCGCCGATGTCGCCTTTCGTTTTGACATAAAAATGATGATAATGATAATGAATGAATAAGGGTGATAAAATGGTGTCCCTGCAAAACTATACATGAAGATCCGTTATCACACAACACAAATATAAACAGCAACAACCGGCAACGCTAAAATAATTTTAAATCCAAAGTTTTGCATTGTACCCTATAAAATTAGGAAATTAACTTATCGTATCATTCAAATGAAATAGTAGTTGCACTCGGATCGGTCATAGCAAAATGAAGAAAGACCCACAAAGACCATAACCTTTATGAATGATAAAAATGATGATGAAAATTAAAAAATCCTTCCTTTTGAAAATGAAAGTCACATTGTGTCTTGTACAAATTAGTGTTTGTATGTTTGAAAAGCCATCCGTATAATTCCATATCTTAGCACCGATTAATGAAGATCATAGATCAGTTAGATAGGTAGTATGTTAGTAGTGAGATGTAGACAACGCAAAGCTGAGTGCAGACTTGTTTGTAGACGTGGAGTCAGTCCGGTGGAGTAGTGGGTTTAAAGAGGCTAGTTAGATGAGAAGAACTTTTGTTTTGATTTCATTATGTTTTCTATGTTTACGAAGCATAAAAGTGGCACTAATGATGCCTGCGCTGTTCCTGAGAATGTCAAAGTTGAGAGTGATCCCCCAGACACGGACTTGATATTTTGTGTTATTCCTGCTTTACAGAAAGTGGATCCCGAGCTAATCTTCACCAAGCAGGAGAGGATCGGCCGGGGATCCTTCGGTGAGGTATTCAAGGGAATTGACAGGAGAACCCAGGAAGTGGTTGCCATTAAAATAATTGATTTGGAGGAGGCTGAAGATGAAATCGAAGACATTCAGCAGGAAATTATGGTAAGGAGGAGGAGACAAAGAAATAGCTTTCATGGAATTTCATTGGTAAAAATTCAAGTTGTGTTGTGACATGGGATGTTTATGTTTTTGACAGGTGCTGAGTCAATGCGACTCACCATATGTGACAAAGTACTACGGGTCGTACCTGAAGGGAACCAAGCTATGGATTATAATGGAGTACCTGGGTGGGGGTTCCGCCCTAGATCTAATGAAGGCTGGCGCATTCGAAGAAATTCATATTTCAATCATTCTTCGCGAAGTGCTTAAAGGACTGGATTATCTACATAGTGAAAGGAAATTACATCGAGACATCAAAGGTGAGCTTCTAAAGATATATCTCATTATGATGGTAGTATATTGTCCAATCCATGTATCTCTTTAATCATGATAATGATTTTCTATTTTAGCTGCCAATGTGTTATTAAGTGAAAATGGAGACGTGAAACTTGCAGACTTTGGAGTAGCCGGGCAGCTAACCAACACCACTTCTAAAAGGAACACCTTCGTTGGAACTCCCTTTTGGATGGCCCCGGAAGTCATAAAGCAGTCAGCATACGATGCAAAAGCTGATATCTGGTCTTTAGGAATTACTGCAATTGAGTTAGCAGAAGGGGAACCTCCGAATTCAACTATGCATCCGATGAAGGTCTTGTTTTTGATACCCAAGAATCCTCCACCGACATTATCCACGTCTAGATATTCTAAGCTATTTAAAGAGTTTGTTGATGCGTGTCTCAATAAAAATCCGGAAAATCGACCTACCGCCAAAGAGCTCCTTAAGTTCCCATTCATCAGGCGAGCCAAAAAGAACGCTTATCTGGTGGATTTGATCGATCGTTTCAGGAAATGGAAGCTTGAACGAAGTGACGAGTCTGAGACGGAGTCTGATTCTGACAAGTAATTCAAGAAAAATGGAATATTGATACTGTGATAATAATTGAAAATTTGGTACTCATTTATGAATTTTTATTTGATATTTTAGTGAGGACACCCTAAGGCGCGGGGAAAGTGATGTGGATGATCCTTGGATTATGACTGTAAAGGGACCTTCAGCTTCTAATTCGTCTTCCTCTCTTGACTCCCTCTCATCTACCTCTTCCACAAGTTCATTTATTCCCGGTATTCTATCTGGCGTGTCTTCACAATCCAACTCCTTAACGCTATCTGTAGAAGACGAAGACCAAGTGGATCACCACCAAACACCTGATGAAGATTCGGATGATAATGACTCTCGTAGATCACACAGTAGTCATTCAATGGGATCAAATCATATGGAATCTACTACGCAGCAATCTTCCCTTCAGCATCAACATCAGCACCAGCATCATGGTTCCCACTTGTCTACAAGCAGTTCGGCATCTGAAGAATATCAAAATCATAATAATGCTTTTACAAAATTTCAAAAACTAGATCAGCAATGTCAGCAACAACAACAACAGCAGCAGCAACAGCAACAACAAAAGAATTATCAGAGAAATCGCTCGGTTTCTCCGCCTTCGCAGTCTCAAGGCCCTGCTCCAGTTTTTAAAAATCAAATTCATGTACAAAACTCACCACTCTTGGGACATACTCAATCAAATCATAGGGACAGAGGAGACAGGGATTCCTCGGCAGCTGAAAATAACAATTATGGTCAACGACCCAGGGAAAGTCCTGAAAGAGGCAAAATGGGTGCTCAGCAAAGGGACAGGGATAGAGACAGAGACAGGGATAGGGATCACGGAGGTAGTAAACCAAGTACATCCCATCATAAAGTTTCCAACCACGTGAATTCATCTTCATCTAGTAGTAATGGCGTTGTAGCATCAGTTCTCACACCGATTTTAATTGAGGTGAATAGAATAATTACATTATTTGTACAAACATATATATATTTGTGACTTGTCACTGGTCATTGACGATGTAAATTTAACTTGATTACTTTCTTTCTTTAGATGAGGAGAAAACCTGGCACTAATGGAACGCAAAAAGCAGAGGTATTAGATGACTTGAGAAGGGCGTTTGAAACAGCAGAAGCAGCTTCGCCTGGCTTTTCAGAGATTTTTCTGAGAGAAACGCTAGCCAGGCTACTTCCATCAGTATCCGACGCCAGAATTAAAGCGACTGTATCCAGAATGTCCAGGTATGCTTAAAAAGTTCTCCTTTACTTACATGTGTACATCACAATTCAGAATAAGATTTTAATCCATATTTTATTGCCTTTTTCAGGGAAAAGTAAAAACACGACATTTAACGGAACGGATTGTGAAGAGATTACAATTAACTTGCGGAAAAGAATTATCTACGCGAAAAAATATTGTGCTGTCCTAAAATATTGTTCTTCCCCTTGTGCATCTTTTTAACAGTCTCTCTACGAACGAATATTTTCTGTTTATGTTATGTAGAAAGTAGAAATTATCTGTTTTTCGCTCAAGAATGATTGCCAAAAATGAATCTGGATGTCACGATGCGAAGAACAACCCTCAGGCCAGGCCAAGTCATTCTTTTTCGTTGAGTTTTTTAAAAACCCAAATTGCGTAATATTTTTAAAACAAAAAACTATCGTTATTCAGTTTTACTCTCAGATTCTCCTAAAATCTGATCCGAAAAAAATCGCTCTGTATATTGCATATCTTACTTGAAGAAAAAAATCGATAATTGCGATTTGTAATTTTAATAATACAACATTCAAAGCTGTGAATATACAAATACCTGCATTGAGAAAGCTTTACTATAGTCGATTACTGTAACTGTACTGTATGGTCAAGTAGTTAGTAGAACTGTCATAAGAGCGGAAATGTTTCTACTTTTAGGTTTTAAAAATAAAATTTTAAAAAGAATGGTTATACATTTGTTGTGCCTCAAAAATACAAGAGTCGATAGAAGCTGGCAGCTGGTTTTTAAACGTTTTAAGATTTTGAAAAAATGTTAAGATATCTGAGATGACTAATATTATAAATTAGGTGAAAAAAATGTCTATATAACAGAAAGGACACATTTAATCGGATCAACAAAAATATATATCTTTTCGCAAATAATATTTTCTCAGCCGTATAATAATATAACGTATTTATCGCATTTAAAAGGAAAAAAATAAAATTATTTTGTTGTTGAACTCAACTGTTTACCTGTAGTGGTTTCCCAATAACTCACATACATCTATACTTAAAAATTAAATTTGTGCGTAAAACTAATTCATGAAAAAGTCGGATAAAAAAGATGAAAATGTTGCCTCTCTATACTTGAATCAATAAAAAACTAGAAACATTAAGATTTGTTACTTGGTGTAAAATGTCAAATACTGAATTTTGAGCTTGTTTCAACCCTTCTTTGTCAAATTAGATTTCTCTAAAATATGGTGCCTATACTATATAGTGTCTTTGTTGAATTGTCCTTTTTTTGTTATTTGTCACTCTAAAAAAATCATAGCATTCTACCAAACAGAAACTTAAGTATTAGATGAAAAGATTTCAAAATGTTTGATTTTACTATTGTTTGGTTGTGTTTGTGTGTTTCACAAATATCTAATAAGATTTTAGAACACTAGAAAGGTACTAAGACAGTCGGAGATTTTATTATAAACTAAAAAATACATAACTGATCTATCAAATCAACAATGGTGGTGTTGTGCTATATTATTAACTACGTAGTTTATTGTTGGAGGAGGAAAGGAGAAAACGTGTTTGTTGTTCCCAATGAATTCTTATCAGTGAACATCGGTTTTAACAATCATGTATTTTATTAATAATAATCTATAAGATGAGTTAAATACTTCAGTATCATTAATATATAGAATTTTATTCATGTTTTAAGACTTCCAAGAAAAATATGAAAAGTGATTAAAGTGTATGTGTAATCGTTTGTACTATACATATATTCTTGTATATAGTGATGTTATACAATGGTGTATATATATGGTATGATCATCATGAAAAAACTACAGCTCTTCCATCATTCATGGAGTTTGTGATTCATGAAGAAAAAAATATGTAAAATGTGATTACAACAAAACCATATTTATTATTACATGTATTAATTTACTTATAACCCGTTATTAGTTAGTGTGTAATTTAATTCTATGAATATTGACTACTTTGATTCCAGTATGAAGATTTATTCTCTGCATTTTATGCGTTTTTATTTAAGTACCCAGAATCTTGTTTGAAAAAAATGTATGTAGAAAAGTGAACCAAAAAAAAGAAGGTTCAACCATTCCATGTTTGATGACATCCAAGAGATAACCGACATAAATAGACTTAAATTTTACGGTAAAAGCATAAAAAATATAGAATGGACACGATTCTAATTTAATAATTATTTTTAGTAATGGATGAAATGATTAATAAGTAGATTTATTATTATTTATTTACTAAGTTCCAAAGACTCACAAATAACTTACAGGTTACTGCATGGCTCTCCCAGTAATTTACCTTAATTTTGATGAACTTGGTTTTTGATTGTTATTTGAAAGCAAACTTGTAAGTGTTAACATTTTATGTGTATATGCTGAACTGTATCATTTGTATCTCAGCCTTGTTTATTACAATGTCATCGTTGGAATGCCAATTTTGAGCAAAAAAAATTGTTGGGTAGAAGTGTCTTTACTGTCGAGTTAATTATGAACATTTGTGAAATAAACTTATCACACCCTGTGCCATTTTTGGGTAAAATTAACCAAAATCTTCACTCTAAACGTGTATTTTTTCGTGGAAAATTTTATTTGCATTTTTTACAAAGAACAATAAGAGTCATTTAAGAATATACTTTATAAAATCCAGAAGAAAATCTTATTTGATAACATTATAAATGTTAATTGCCTTATCTTCCCCTACGGATGCAAGTTTACTATCTGAGCCCCACACCACTGACCATACTTGATCTGAATGTGCATCACTGAATACATGAGCAGACGATTTAGTAACCATATCCCAAATCCTTACAGTTTTGTCAGAAGAACACGTAGCAAAATTAGTTCCATCTGGAGAAAATGCTACTCCAAGTACCCAAGAGCTGTGGCCGGACATGGTGCCAACCACTTGAAATTCCGTTCTGAAATTAACAAAACCAAACAATTATTAGTAGAATTTTATACATATTTCCAAATTTTTATAGAGCTGCTTAAATATTTAAAAAGGTTGTATACTTACAATGCGTAAATTTTAACATGCTTGTCATCAGATGCAGTCAACAGCAACTTAGAATCAGGTGAAAAAGCGAGCGCACGCACAGGCATAGCATGACCTTCCAAAGTTTTGAAGTAATTTCCGGTAGGCCCGTCCAGTAAAGCCACGAGACCATTAGAACCTCCACAAGCAATCCACTTCCCGTCAGGACTTGTAGCAAGACTTAATGCCATCTTTCCTTTGGTTTCCAGCGATTTCTCCTTCTTGCCTGTCTCCACATCAAACATTTCCACTTTTCCATCTGCACTTCCACTGATAACGTACTTTGAATCTCTTGTAAATGCAACAGTCCAACATTCTAATGGTCCCGAGTCAATAGATCGCTTCTTCTCCAAAGTTTCCAAATCCCAAATGCTTATATTTGAATCCAGGGAAGATGAGGCAAACATTGTTCCACTGGGATCCACCACAACGGAAACAACACCCAAGGAGTGCCCAACTAATGACTTTTCCAGCTTCAGTTCGTCCTTTTCGTAGCGCCATATCTAACAAATTTTCACAGAAACAAACAACATTTCATTCAAGTATAAATATTACTGCTTACTTATTACTAACAAATCATAACATTTCTCCAGTACTCACTTTAACGCTATCATCCAGCGATCCTGTGATCAGTTTACTTCCCTCAATCGCCTGTTCAGGACCCCGATACCAATCTATCGCCCAGATAGCCTCCTCGTGCGCAGTTTCCTCCCGTCGGCCTAACGAAAACTGTAAAAACAAACCAAAAAACAAGTCAATAAAACGAAAGGGATTGGAGTGAACTCTTCAATTTAAATACCACAGTTAGCTTACCATTTCGACCTCTCAGATAACATCCACAATCTTAAATCTTATCAAGGTAAAGCTAACTCTCAGTCAGTAAAGTGTGCACTTTAACTATCACCGGTAACTCAGCTTGTACGCCTCCAAATTGAAGGACAATGACTGTAAAGTGATGATCTAATACATTCTATGCCACTGCTAGTTTCAAGTGTTTGCAGTTAAGTTAAATGTTAAAGATAAACTATTGACACAACAAAAAATTAATTAACATTCGCCACTCGCCACACAGATTTGCCCTTTACAAAAACTCCAAGTAAACAAAGTGGAAATTGAAAACTTTTATACCAATACAGCCTGCCGCTGCGTCATGTTCAGATGCAATGTGCTTTTTGGGGCACCCTTACCAATAACGAAGAGCTTTCTCACTCTCGACTCGCGTTCGCCATTCATGCAATGCTAATACAAATAATATGATGATGTCAATCTAAAGGATTCAATCTGCTGCAGCATTAAAATCTTTAAAATGCATTATAAAATGCATTTGGCATTGTGATTGACTAAATCTATCATGAATGAAAACAAATTGCATTTCAGTAAAAGTTAATTCTTTATAAAAATCAGACATTTATTTTATTACAGTTAATATCACAGGCAATCGGTAGGGAATAAATTGGCTACACATGCGAATTAAATCTATAAAAATACTCCGTAAAAAGGCATTCAATTACATATCATGCAACAATACTTTCAACTCAATTTAACATTAATTAGCGCATTCCTAATTAATTACAACTGTTAACTCAGGCAATTTACTTAAAGCATGAAATATTTTTCTTGCAACTGGAGCGCAGTTGATTTCTTCACGCGTGCAAAACTTTAGAAACATTCTGGATACATCTTCAAAGGTTAAATATAGAGTTTCATTCTCGAATGTATTTTGACAAGCAGCTGTAGGTGACCAACATTCCCGACTTTCGTCCGGAAAGTATTCAATCATTTTGAGAGGTGAAAAGATGCCAACGCTGTCGAAAGTTTGAGCGATGTATAGCTGACCAAAAACACTTCCTTCAAATTCCTTATGAATTTTCGGCGTTAGTCTGCAAAGTGAATAGACAACCAATTAAACTTCTGGAACGTCAATTTCAATGGGGACTTAATCATTATCTAGATCACCTACTTTCCCCTTGAATAAGAGGATGGAAATCTTCTTGATTTTTCATCGGCCTTAAACGTTTCCATATTGCGCGGAGTCGCCAATTTTGGTGGTGCTGGTACTATATTTTGATTAGATTTAGGATTACTAAAATAGGAACCAGGTGCATTAGCAGAAAATTTTGGAGCAGTGGGGGTTAAAGGAATGCGAACCCCAACTCCTGCTCTAGATGCCACCTGACTAAACCCACCAGTTGAAGTTGGCCATTTAGCCAAGCAGTCCAGAGTAACTTGGCGAGTTGGCGTTGGCATTCTGGGTGTTTGACAGAGAAGCGCTGCTGGAGGCGGAACGACATGATGAATTCCCACTGAATCATTATCATTTCTTGGCCTTTTTGAAGGAGGTTGCAGAGGACTGAAGAATGATGATATCGGCATTGGCTGTTCGGAAATACTGCATCTGTTGGCACGTAAGCATCCTGGTGTGCTTGTAACAAGTGCTGACCGAAACCGTTCCGTACTTTGATTACAATCTTTAGCAACTTCGTTGACTGCACGCACATTCTGTAAAAGAGAAACATCACGCATTTTTCACATTCATTAAAAAATTCAATATGTGCCATGCGTGCCTTTATACTCTACAATTTGAAAATTACCATTTCAACAACTAACCTCAACGACATCTCCATATTTATCTTTCATCGTTCCCTGTAGCCAATCCTGGAATTCCTTAGCACCACGCTCCTCCTCAGTTTTTGATAAATCTCTTGAATTTTGGTTGATTTCTACCTTAGAAGTTTCAGTCTCACTCTTTTCCTCAAATTCCAATTCCTGTGAATCTATGCTAATTTCAAAATTGGCCACAACGCTTGCTCCTCGGGGCTTCTTTATTCCGTTTAAGTGCATAATTGACTTTTCATTTTTATCGGAAATCAAATCAACTGTAGGTTTTGATACGGGAAATTCGAAAATTACTGGTTCAGCGTTCTGAAAATATTAAAACATAAAAATGAATTCTTGACAAGTACTAAAAAGTAAGCTAACATACATGCGATGTACTTGAATTTAGGAAATCTGATCTACTTACCGGAGCCTTTGATGGACTTTGAGTAAATGCTGAAGAAGTAGACGGTATATTCTGCAGAAATGATTCAATTGTACTTTCACGGTCACGCACATCTTGGAAGGAACACGAAGACGTGGATGCTAAAATTGGGACTCCAATAGAAGCAGATCCGTCTGTGCGAATTTCCTCATTTTTCTGTTGATTGTCATCAGATTTATCCTTTCGCTTTGGAGCTTCATTCTGATCAACATTCTTGTCTGTATTTAAATTTGGAGGAGCAACGTCTACAGCGGATTCCCTCAAATCGATTCCGTAGAATTTGGACAGAGCATCTTCTAAGGCATCTCGAATAACGTCCTACAAATAATTGATACACAACATGTACATTATTTAAATTCCTCAACATTTAAACACTGAACTTTACAAAAGTGGAATTAGAAAAGACTTGCATACTTTATTGACAAGGAACACTTTAGTTTTATCCACATTTCGGTTGAAATCAGCCTCAGCAGGTGGCACGTTCACGCATAAAACGCTGATTGGAAACCTGCGTTGATCGGAAGGCTGGGGTTTCTCCACAACGGAAGTAATGTAACGATGAATTAACTAGAATAAGAATAAGACAAATAATTAATAAAATTCCTTCAGCAAATCACAACATTCCAAATACTCACTCATCCTTGTTTTATGTACCTTTTCAAATTCTCTGATGTAGACACGTTTTTTATTACAAAAAATCATCGCTAGTTTGTTTGAAGTGAAGCTCATAGTACGCATGTCCACTGGTTTCGCCGGTAAATACATCTCAATTGTTGTAGCCGCATTATTTTCATGACCTTTACTACAGTCGGCAACTGCTACCGTCGTCGGTCCAACTCTTTCTAATCTCTTGGCAATATTGTGACCGAAAACGGCGAAGAGGGCCTGCGCAACAGTTTGAACGGAAGGTTTCGACCACACGCTACTAGTGTTGTGGTATATACTCAAATGACATTTAGGATTCGCAACAGCAACGCCTTTCAAGTAAGCTTCCATTTCCTTGAGATCGTTTGCTCCTCTGGTTTCATTTGTTATCATCTGCCGGCGCACCCGAATGCCTTCAAAAAGCTTTTCTACAGTGACCGTAGTTCCTACTCCATGTGCAACTCTGGCTTCGGAAATGACATTTCCCAGAAAATCAAACTTGTACTTGTAGGCTAACGACTCGTTTGGGATCTTACTGACAACTGTAACATTTCCAGCAGCGCACATCGCATTAAGTGCTTCTCCTTTAAAGCCAAAGAAGTTTCCACGACCTGAACAAAAATCCACAAAACAATTCATTTATGTAATCTCTCTGTTACTCAATTCAATACACATTCAGCAAGGGGTCTAAATTTATAGTAATTTGTTAACTTACTTAGGTTGCTCGTGTCTTGTAACTTTGAGGTATATCCTCCTCGGAAAATATGTTTAACATCAGAGGATTGGAGGCCATGTCCATTGTCGCGAACTTCAATTTTATTGGCTCCAAATTTTTCCTGAAAATGTAAAGTTATTTTTTTTACTTTTATTTTTTTCTTCTTTATTCATGCGTTTATCTTTACACTTAAAAATTTATGTTAGTTTATGAATTGCCATATCTTACCAAATACACCTGTATAGTAGTTGAGCCAGCGTCCAACGAATTCTCAACTAGTTCTCTTACAATATCGGACACTTTATTGATAACTTGACATTTCCTTATGCTTGAAGCTGTTATTTCATCCAGAGCTCTGATCCTGGCAGCAACCCCTCCATCCAAAAGATTCCTATTTTCCTCAGCACCTCCATCTTCACTGGGCAAAACGTTATAATCACTTGGACCGGTCTCCATCATAAGTTATAACTATAATGTACTTATCATTTATAGCTACCTTTTGATGCGTTAACTTTTCAAAAATTTCAAAGTAAATAT
>JAQFXM010002864.1:0-22689 GCA_034693345.1 Entomobrya multifasciata
AACATAGTTTACCGGGAAGTACTTTAATTTGGGATCATTGATCCTATGGAGAAGGAAAACTTCCAAACAAACCCGCAAGAACATCCATGCGTAGTAGAGTGCCCTCTACCTGACGAGGCCAAGGCTAGGCCGAAACGCATTAAAAACTCACAAATGTTAAAGATATATGAATTTAACGATCATTATCATATCTACTAGAGACTTTTATAGTGTACAACGTACACTAACGGGAATCTAAACCGTGGTGGTTGGCTTTGCTAGTTCATTTTATAATCCTATTGATCAAAACGTTGAGTTTTTTAAATGTCTGATCTCATAAACGGATTTTAAAAAATTACACCATTATAAATAAATTTTATTTCGAACCACTGCAATTTGGTAGCAGTAATCGATTAGCAGTAATGTCAACATAAAACCATAAATCTCCAATGGTGGGTCGTGTTATTGTAAACTAAGGCTGTCTTAAATATAAAAAAGCATTTTTAAAAGTTGTGAACATCCCTTCTATTATCTAGAAAATAATACACACTTAGAAACCGTACTGTTCAATTTGGATGTTTTATTTTCCATGCTTCATTTATGTGGAACTGATAATAACAAATGAAACTGGTTTAACCCAAACTTAACCACACAAATTACTGTATGACTACTTCCGTTTTACCTTCAAAATATTGGCAGAATGTCAGCGGAATTACAAACTGATGTTATAAAGCACACCAGTAAAAAACTGAAATGTAGTTTTTAGCTTCTTTTGGCTGTAGAATCGTAATACAACATTGGTTTATACTGTATCGATTTTCAGAACATGACAAATATGATTCAAAGTAAAAACTCAGTTGCGACTTCACTAATAGAAGATTCATACAAACTGCACAAACTATTTTTCAATCACATTTGCCCCTCTCCTTTAGCATTTATGTTTGAGGATGGAAAGGTTTCTGTGGAAGTTGACTCATTCAAACCCAAATATATTCCTTTTCTACTATGTTTCATACTTGTCACTGTCACATTTCTTATGAGTTCCTGTGTATATCTTTGGTTTCTTAAGCTATTTGATCGAACAACTAATTTTCATGTAGTACAAATATTGTTCTTTTTATGCCTTTATTTTTATGGCGGGACTGCAAGATGGAACCTCCTTTACATGCTGCAGAGCAACAGAAATGGAAACATTGCTTAACCAAATTTTTGACCATGAAAGAAATTGTAAGATTTTTGTACTCATTTAAAATGTCAAATATTTTAAATATATTTAAATGTCAACAACATATTTGCGTTTAGGTTACAAATTTGAACCACAAAAATCAAAAGACTGGGTTGGACTAATTTTATTTTTAATGCATTCAGTTGTTTTGATGGCAGCACCTTTTTCCCCATAATAACAGTTCTAGTTCAGTTGGACTCATTTTACTACATGTTTGAAATTATTTTACCGTCGGCATACGAACGGGGTCTAACAATAATTATTACGACTTTTTTAATTAGATTAACGTTAACGTCGATATCCGTTTTTGATTTTCTGCGTTTTGTTTCGAATCTAACCTGTTTTACTGTAACCCTTGTACACAGAGAAATAAAATGTCTCAGACAGCTTGTCAGACGATCACGATTTCTTAAGTCTGACTTGTGTATTCTAAAGCGATGTATTATATTGCGGGTAGGTATGCTGCATTATGATTATTTTGTTAGACATGTATTAGCACTTGCAATGTCATCAAGTAGTAATAATAACAATGTTATGGTTCGTAATCAAATGTTATGATTTGATGCCAGTTTTCATTTCTGTTGTTTCCGCAGTAGAAGCTCATAATTCTAGTCTAGGATTGTTTATAGTTTTCCCTTGTGCTGTGGAAATAGGCAGTAGTAGTGTGAAGTTGATTGAATCGAAAAGGGCGATCAATTATACACATAGAAAATGCAATAAGCAGTGATATTGTTACTTGTGTTGGAAAGCTCAACGATTGTAGTCTATTCGGTTTGGTATTCAATTTATTTTAAACAAGGATACACCAATCAAGTACTTTAACGTTTTGATGGATGATTTGACTAACTCTTTGTTGTTAATAAATCCGTAAAATTTAGAAAACCTTTTTCTGTCATTGAAAGTCACAGCCTGTTCACCAAGTCAAAAAGTTCACCTGTTCATAACTTTAATACTTTCTTATAAAAATGGTTTCAAAAAAGTGTGTTGGGAACGAGATTCATTGTTTTTTCATGTATTGGGAAAATAATTGTTTTACAGTTTTCCCATTTTGGAACTTTTCGTTGAATACTTGCTTGCGTTTGAAAATTAAAAGAATTCATACAAACCGTTTGCAAAGATTGTACGCTTTAATCTACAGAACAACAGGAATAATCTTTGCGATAAATGTACTTGCTCGTCACTGATAGCTACAACGAAACCTAGATATTTACTGTTTCTTCAATTAACACATCACCACAAATCAGAGCTCGGCCTGCAGACCAGTCGTATCTGTATAAATCTAGTTGTCTTTGCATTCATTCATTGGATACGTAAATTTGGAATGGACACATCCATGGGTATCATTGGCCGTTCGACAACTTTGGGAGCTACTAGCGTTTAGATCTCTTTGTGCTTTTGTTCTTTACTTGCTTTTGTTAAGTGGCGTTCACATCATAATGACTTGTTTGTGTGGACTATATAAATTAAAAATGTATTCGTTAAACGCGTCATAGTTTGAAGGATAACTAATCTTTTAAAAGATATTATTGTCTATCAAGTTTCTGGGTCAAACTTTGTTGGATAGTAATTGAATACTGATATTGAAATTTTTTGAATGATGATGCTATTCATTCTAATCAGCCTACTTGTAAAACTATATTATCAACAAATGTTTACTTTCCTAAATTAAAAACAAAATAGTTTTCCTAAGCTGAAGAAACGATTTCGCAATTAGCACGAAACCTTGGTGCTAACGATAAATTTTCAATGCTATTTTTGGTTTCGAACCAGGATTGTAATGAATATAAAAAATTTACTTCTTTCAACTACACTGTAACTATATCGAAGTTTATATTGATCCCAAACTTCATGTTTTTAGAACTTGTACGTAGAGTAAAAATGGGTCCAACCAAAATTTAACTACATACATTGAAATATAACTACTTCCGCTTTGCCTTGAAATGTTTTAGCCAGAATGCCAACAAAATTAATCGTTTTCAAGGACAATTCGAGAACAAGTTTACTGTAGTTTTTAGCTAGGTTTAGTAACAGCAGCGTAATGCAACTTTCTTTCATCTCGATTTACAAAGCTGCACGAATATGATTCAAAATAAAAATTCGGTTGTGACCTCACTAATAGAAGACTCGTATAAAATCCACAAATTTACTTACGAACACGTATGTCCCCATCCTCTATCGTTCCGATTCGAGAATGGAAAAGTTTCAGTAAAAGTCGACTCATTTAAAACGAAATATGTGCCGTTTATAATCTGTCTAGTATTTATAACTACCGCTACTGGATTTGGTTCTACTGCGTTTATTTTAATCCTGAAGCTATTTAGTCGTGCAAAAGATGTCCATGTTGTTGCCATAGTGTTCTTCTTATGTCTTTTCTCATGTGTAACATTACAAATTGGAAGCTATTGGGCATACTGGAAAGCTACTGAAATGGAAACCTTGCTAAACCAACTTTTTCACCACGAAAGAACTTGTAAGCTAGTTACACTAAAAATGTTTTAAGCCCGTTAATATTATTCTTTGTTTAAATTTTCAGATTACAAATTCAAACCAATAAAATCGACAGATTGGATTGGACCGTTTGTATTTTATCTTCATTTATTTATTTTGTTCACATGTCCACTTTTTGTTTTTATAGTTGTTCTAGTACAGTTAGATCCATTTTATTACATATTTGAACTAATATTGCCATCTCCGGATGAACGAGGTCTAACCTTAATTTTTACAATTTTTATGATTCGACTAATTTTAGCATGGATCTGCGTTTTTGAATTTGCGCGTTTTATTTCTTTATTATCATTTGTTCTTGTAACACTAATATGCACAGCTATACAATGTATTCGGCAGATGATAAAGCAGTCTTTATTCGTAAACTCTGAACCACAGACTCTCAAACGATATAGATTTCTTAGGGTAAGCATGCAACATTACGATAATTTTGTTAGACATTTATCAGCCCTTGGCTTGATTTGTGGTCAAATCGTTATAACAACATTGTTGTGGATGGTTATTAAATGTTATGATATAATACCTATTTTCGTTTCCGTGGTTTGTGCTATACTTGGCATTAACTCGATTCTTGCTATTTTTCTAAGTTTGCCATATGCCGTGGAAATAGGCGATAGTAGTGCAAAATTTATCGAATTGAGAGCGGTGATCAATCATAAATATAAAATTTCTAATAGGAAGCGTTACTTTTACTTGTGCTGGAAATCTCAACGATGTTTACCCGTTCGCTTTGGAGTTCAGTTTACTTTGAACAAGGATACACCAATAAGCTATTTTAATGTTTTGATGAACAACTTGACAAATGCTATCTTGTTAATAAATCCATGAAATTTGAGAATGCTGCATTTGTCATGAATATATTTGCCGCGTTTATAAATATTTGTGAATTTTAATATTATTGCTAGTTTTATTAGTATTCCAAATAAGGTTACGTAATTTCAACTCACAAGGAATGTGACAAAGTTTGGCACAAATGTATAAACTTTCAATGTTTTAAGGTTTTTAGATAGATATCCTGTCCCTTAAATTGGATTTATCTAAATGTGTATGATACGTATAAATGAAACTTGGAAGATTAGTTGACTTGGCTTCAGAAGATACTACGAATCCATGTACCTTTTCTCCGTGGTTATTAACAAAATGCTCAAAATACGTTTCAATTTTTTGCACTAACATGGCCTTACTATATAGTACGAACTACGCCATAGCCGTAATGTAATTAAATAGCAACGTCGTTTGACTGTGCCAAGTTGAAAAAATGCAATTTTTTATATTCAACTTTAAAAGATGCAGCAGAGGTAAATTTTTAAAAATTCTGACAACAATTTTTTTAAGCGAAATATTGCCTGCAACAAAAATCATTCAGGAACAATCAAGACTATGAATGTTTGTACAGCGCATTATTTCTAGCATGTGATGGTGCTAGAAGTTTTCTAAGTATTATTTTCATAGCTGGAATATTTATCAGTGTAATCATTTACCAAACTTGATGACTGCCTGAAGAATGAAAACATGAGAAGATGTCCTTTTCTTCGTCAACGCGTTTCAGTCGTTTCATGAAAAATAGTATGTACTATCGTGTCAGTAGAGTAGTTTTCAAAACAGTGTATTTCTCGAAACCGTATTCAATTACAATGGATTAAAAGTAAACAAAAGAAATGTTTTCAATGTACATTAGTACATTATTTTTAGTTGAGTACCAAATTAGGTGAAAACGGTAAGAGCTTTAAATGGAACAAAAACCGTTTTAGTAGAAACACTATTTTACCTTGGGCTATTTAAAAATGGTATGATTAATTATGCTCGTTGGAATGAGTAGCTGTTATTCTAAGCTAACGATATGTATAGACAGGAACATTTTCAAACCAATTCATGAATTTTAAGTTTACCGACAACCGTAAAAACACATCACTAGGTTCAAGGCGGCCAGAGTGTTTCTTTGATTGTGCTACAAGGGAAAAAAAGAAAGGAGAAAGTTTTTGTGTCCTCACTTGTGTGCTAGCTTTCACCGAGGAAGGAACTTGCTATGGGATTTGCACATTTGTTTTATCATTTGAAACATAAAAGTTGGGGTAACAATGGACTTTGAGATTTTTATAGGATAAATGTGGATACATTAATACAAGTGTTAAATGAAAACAATTTTCTGTGCAAGTTAATTGTGTTATTTAAAATATTTTGAAACTTTGAATTTTACTCATTACTAGTAATTCAAAAGCATCAGTAATTCTGTGTTTGTTTCGATGATACTAAAGTGTACGCGAAATAATACATTAACCTAAATAATATCTAAACAACGGTTGGAAATACTAATGACCATTTTTGAAAAATGGTTCGACAAAATATAACACTAGGGATAAATCCCATTTCAGACCACTTTTCAATAGAAAGTGATGTATTTAAAAATGGTTCAAGTCAACCAACTTCCGATCTTCTGCCAATTGATATGCGATTTAATGCAGGTCACGTTCTGTCGATTTCGCTATACTGTGTACTATATGTGCTATCTGCTGCTGGTAAGCAGTTTTACATGCAATGTTTTAACTAATAACTAGTCATACATCAGTAACTTTCATTTAAAACAATGTTTTACATTACGTTCTTTCTTCAAATGGTATATGTAAGATAAAGGTGGAAAATTTGTGAAATTTGTTTCATAATGTTAATTATAACAGGTAACATCACCGTACTTACTGCAATTCTTAGGAGAAAACGACGTCGAGAATATTTGTTACGAATTGATTTGCTACTTCTCAATCTCACAATTGCTGATTTGATGGTAAACCCCAAATACGTAGATCAAAACGATTAAGGAACGACCTGTTTCTTGATAAACAATTAATTTAATTTAATAATGATTCGTTAGGTGACATTTTTGATGATGCCTTTGGAAATTGCGTGGGCTGTCACTGTGGAATGGAAAGCAGGAGATTTGATGTGCCGCACTATGGCTTTCTTTCGTATTTTTGGACTTTATCTATCTGGATTTTTACTCGTTTGTCTGGCTCTGGATCGGTAAGATTATCATATTCACAAATATTTTAATAATAGTGACAAAGAAGAATAAGCTGAAATACAAACTCGTTACCAAGAAGGAATATAAGATGAGTGTAATACAATTATTTCATGCTTCGTTCATTGTAAACATGGTATGCTAAACAGGTAGGAAAGAAAAATCAAGTTTCCCCGTATTTCTATTTATGTGTCGTTTGAATTCCTTTTTTCAATACAGACTCGAGTAATAACATTTACATCCAATTTTTTTATAATGCATTGTTCAGTTGTTTACGCGTATCGTCTAGAATGATAAAATTCATACGATGTTCCTTTGAAATCAGATTATAAAATACTTTAAGTTATATTTTGTCAGTGTGCAGTTATTTACTACCCAAATCCAAGCAAGTTGGTTCATGTTTCAAATATTACTTCTGCCTGTATACTTCTCTGTGTAAAAATATAACACATACATGACTTTGTATACATATTTGACACATACGTAGCTTTTAGCATATAAGATTCTGAATTTGTATTACATCAGTTTCAGATTAAATTTGAATAAACCAGCTGTAATAGCGACCATAATGACGCCGCTGCGATGATAATATTGCGACAAATGACTGATGAACACTGATGTTTTCAACGAACATGCGTTTGAACGATATGTCACATGGCATATGTTTCGACATTGCAACCTTTGACCCCGATTTCTGACCCTATGAGGTCACTCTGACCTAAAGTGACATGATTCGTGAACTAGTCGAAGAGAGCTTTCGATTGCGCTACTTAAATATACACTTTGATCAGTATGAAAACTTATGACTTCGACCCTTGACCTTAGGGTTTGACCCCGAGGCCTGAAAATCAATAGGGTTCTTGCCCTTGACCATAGTGATCCACATACCAAATCGATCAACGCGTTCTTGAGATATCGTGCTCACAGACAGACAGACAAACATGATAAAGTCAACACTTGCTGACGCTTCGCTTTCTGCGGCGTAATAAACTGATTCGTAAACAATGTATGCCATACATTCTATAAAAAACCAAACACCGAGTTGGCTTTTGATGCCAAATCTCTTTAACATAAGATACTCCTTAGGGAACATTATGTTTTCCACTCACTACATCATACTTCATCTCATGTACGTCTTATAAACACTGCTCTTTTCACAAGAGAAAACCTTTTCAAAGATGTTATTTGATCTATTTACAAAAGATGGAGGAAAGTTCATAGTGTTCATCATACTAATGAGTACACTAATTTCCAAGGATATTTGAAATCTTTATTCCTGAAACGGTTTATATCCATTCTAATTAGTAACTCTTCAGGTATTCTACGGTCAAGTAGTATTGGTCGCAGGCTTACAAATTCGGACACTGCTTTTAGTTTTCAGACATGGTTTCTTGTTTGAATTCATACGAAAGATGTTACCCCGTGCGTATTTTTTATTTAGGTACTGGGCAGTTTGTTACCCAATGCAAGGGAGAGCTTCTACAAAACGAGCCAAACTGATGGCAACTTCTGCCTGGTTTTTATCCGGTTTTTGCAGTTTTCCTCAGGTAGTTATTTTCGTACCAAAAATTTATACAACATACATTGTATTGGTATCTTCTGGTTTCTCGTGTTGCTTCATATGTATGTTTCATACTATCCCAGTGTAAAACACTTTTTTCCGGATGTGGTTACTAAATTATTTAGTTGAACGTTTAGGCATCCTGTTTACTAAACAAACCTCTCTTGATTATATTAAAAGCTTTACACCACAACCGCTGACATGTATCTAAAATGGTTTTAAATTTTTTATATTACAGATAATAATATTTCATGTTGAAAGGCATCCGGTACATACTTGGTTTACACAATGTGTTACGTACAACGTATTTCCGGAGCCGAAATTCGAGCTAATGTATAATATATTTGTGATGATTATGATGTACGCACTACCTTTATTACTTATGGTAGTGCTTTATAGCTCAATAGCTGTGGAGTTAGGTAAAAAGGAAACTTTATCTCGGGGTACATTTGGATCTTCGGGTAAGCTTAAATTTTATATAGTGTACCTCTTGATACGTTCATTAACTTTTAATTGATATTTACTTTTATATTTCAGTTGGGTCAAGAAGAAGTGGAGCCGACAACATTGACCGTGCAAAAGTTAAATCCATCCAAATGACTTTTGTCATTGCAGCTGCGTTTCTTATATGCTGGACTCCATATTATGTGATGTGCATTTGGTAAGTTTAAACAAGAGGATTATTGTGACTTTGTTGTTTGTTTTGGGTTTTTTACAAATCTTTATATTTCCGAATAGGTACTGGACTGACACAGAGTCAGCCAAAAATGTTGATCAACGAATACAAAAAGGACTTTTCATTTTTGCTTGTACAAATTCCACTGTTAATCCTATCGTTTATGGAATTTTTAACACTCAGTCAATTTTTGGCAGGACAATCACGGTAAGCCGAAGTTGACGAAATGTTCGTATTATTTCATTGAATGTTTATGTGTACGAATCCATTTATTTAACAGCTTGACTTGTGTTTGTATATAATTTAGAGACAATCATTTCAAATGAGCATTCGTTCAACCAACCAACAGTCAGCGAATTCATCGTTAAGATGCAGGAGAAATGAGGGACTATGTGCGGAAGCTTTAAGAAAAGTGGTTCCTGTACAAATATTTCTACAGGGAAATGCCCATGGATTAGAATTACCAACTATGAATAGAGCAAACGAGATTGAACCTGGGGCTCCGGAAGGATCTGTAACAAGTGAAGTAAAGGAGTAATCTGCAAATAAAGAAAGCGGCCAAACTAGTCGATAAAGTAAACATTGAACTAGTTCTAGCACAAAAAATTGATAAATATTTTGTTGCCACATATTTTGGTTTTTGGACCACAAAATAAAATTTTTAAGATAGGTTTCTTAAATGTTTAGATCAGAAGTGAAAAGCATTCACTTTCCAAAATTTCTATAGTATTTGTATAGTTATGTCAGTTTTCCACTGATTTAAAATTGTAACAAATTATGTAATTCTTAATAAGACACGCAGTGCATATATTTTATGAGTATGTATGTACCGAATGTGGAAGTTTGATGTAAATGGTAAACGTAAGTAGAGCAGCTAAAATTGATTAAAAATCTAGACGCAATGTTTGACGCGATTCATATTTCAAACAGACAAACTGAACCATATTTAAGCATATTTTTGAGTTATCCAATAATGTGACGTTGTCGAATATTTTTTGTAATATGACTAATAAAATTATGGCAAAAGAACCCGTTGTGATTTATAAACTTTTATTTGAAAACTTGTGCTGAATAAAACCTGTCCCGATAAAAATGATGGAAAACCCGGACACAAAAAGTATGCACTATGCTACAATTATTTAAAGCATTCTGCTTTTAGCTCTGAAGTAAATGTGCAGATGAAACGAAAGAAAAATGAGTAATTATAAACAAAAAGTGGCGCATAATTTTATGTTATTACGTTGCACACAATTGTTTCCGTGATAGTTTAATTTTATTCAGGCACATAAGGACTTCAAGATTTTTCTGTTTATTTGAATTCCCAATTGGAAAATGGTATACAACTTTTAAATATCGTGCTCCAAGTGTAGTTCGTTGAACATAAGTCTGATCGTGGAATGCTGGGAAAAATCCCTGGATTTATTAGATTTGAAACTCGATCCTTTCAAAATTAATAATGGATTTTAAATTTCAAAACTCTTAATATAAAAATATTTAAAATATTTTTGTATAGTTTAACTACCTCTGCATCAAATTTGTTAAATAAGGCTGACATCTTAGTTTTGGCTTCAATGAAACTTGAAAGAAGAAACAAAAGCGAAATAAATGAAAACTGAAAAAACACTCAATTTCATTTGGCAAGGGCTTTGTTTGCTGTTTAAATAATAATTATAAATGTAAATTAAGATAATACGGAATAAAGGTTTAAAAAATAAGAATCATAACCAAGCTATTATGGAATACTGCAACGGAATAAACTGTTAACTTGCTTTTTCAAACTTCAAAAGGCAAATGAATGGCTGATTTAAAAAGCAGTATCGCTTGGCAGCTTAATACGTATTTACTTTCGGTATATTAAATGTGTCACTCAGTTTTATTAAACAATGTAAACAGAACGATCCTCGTTTAACAAGTTGATTTACATTCTTTGTCAATATTATCAACGTGAACATTTTGATTTGCAAATATAACTGGTGAAAAATAAACTTAAATGCTAAATTAAACCATATTTAATCAACCTAAAATATATGCGACTTTATTAGGTGAGTAATTGTGTTTAAAACTGGCTTGAATAAACATGCCTAAGTTATAAATCCCTCAATAAATATTGTTTAACAATTTTTTTGCATTGGGCGCTCTCAGATGAATGGAATCTCGAGCAAATAGAAAACTTTTATCTTTTTATGTAACAACTTCAGTGTATACTTAACTTAAGCAATATCAAACTTTGCGAATTAAAAGCTTATGAAAATAGATTTTGGCATTATCAATAGTGGTATGTCTTGTTGTTCGAACAAAATAAACGACGGCTTTTTCATCAATCCCTTTTATTAGAGGTTATGGTTTACTTAGTATGTGATACATTTTTTGTGCATTTTATTTTAGTGCAGAAGCTTCTGAGCACAGTTAGTCTATGGGATTTCATTATGAACTCGTATTTATCAAATTTAAACTCTTAATTCTATTAGTAATTTTACGGAAAAAATTTCAAATTTTGTCACAGTGATCGATTGGAATATATTCTACATGTTAAATTTCAGTGAGCGAAGATTATAAATGAACTTGGCTCCAGCATTAAAAGATTTAGACAATATTTTAAGCAATACAACTTATTCTGCTTAATCTAGCGACATAAATATAAAGTAACCTTTAAAATACAAATGTAAGCTTAAGCCAAGCTCAAAGATTAATTATATGAGAAACAATAACATATACAAGACTTTTTACATTTTGCAAATATTTTGAGAAATAACAAATATTACGATGTTTTGGAACGCAAACATACATACACGCCGTTAAAATATAGTAAGAGTATCGTCTGTTTACATTTAATTGAATACAAAATGCCTAATAGGTACACATGTTTTAAGTTGATAATTCCAAGATGTGTTAAGTGGACAATTAAGTGGTTCTATATTGTCACTGAGGTGCTCATTGCGTGGAGTCGTCTATTAAATGAGAATCGTTTACAAAAAAACTAAATAATCATTGTCAATTTTCACAATTATTTTTAAATTGTTGCCGTTTTAAAAAAAGATGATACTTCGCTTTTTGTTCCCATGGAAATAGAGAGGAAAACGAATACAAAAGCGAACAACTTCGCAACTAAAAATTTTCCCGGATTCATTTTTGGTAGGCCTTTTTGCAATCGCGAACATAAAAACTATATATTTACTTTACTACAAAAATTTAAAAGAGATTCACAGTTCTATTCAAATTGAGGTTTAAAGAACGAATGCAATGGCTAAAATGACTGGTAGAAGAACCTCATGATAAGGTCCAATGTTATTTTAAGATTAGTACCGCTTCTAATCTGCTCTCGTTCTGCATAAAATTTGTATAAATTGGACTGCATCCATAAGTAAACAACAGTGCTCTGTTTTAAAATGTTTGTGGATCTTATCACTGTAGCTCTATCTTATGTACAATGCAAGTATTGTGTTTGACAGAAAAGTTGGAATGGTTTGACTTAAACGGTAAATTAGCTCCAAAGTTACTAAAGCATTCAACCAAGTTAAAATACCGGGCCGCAATAAAAGAGTCCACTGCTTCCCAGTTTATCTGTATTACGATTAGTTGAATATATGGAGACGATTTTTTTAGTTGACCTCGTTTAACTGTCCAACTTATCAAAAAAATAGGGGAAAAAATATCATCGGCTCAGTGTTTGAGAATAACACTATTCATTGAACATTTTGATACCACCTTTGGTACGATAACCCTAAAAATAGGCAATCGCATCAACTGGTTGACCCCAAAGTACTCTTGACTTTATTTTTTAGGAAAAATTACAATCATGACCACGTTTCTACTGTGATATTATCATTACTGGTAAATAGAATCATAGCATGTACAGATATTTCACTATTTTTAAACGGATGTCGTACATTATAGTATGGGAAAACGCATTTTTGCTAAAATTCTCTGACCACAATGAAAATTATATTTTTGGCCAGTTTTATGGACCACAAATGATTGAATTCAAATAAATATATTAACTGAAATCTTATTTTTACTTATTCTAGCAATACACATAATGATTTACAAGTTTATTAAAACGTTCATATAAATCATCTAATTTTCATTACTTTTACTTTTATTTTTATCCGTTACAACTATTAACCTGACACAATTTTCCCACATCCCATTCCTTCTAAACTAATCTTCTCTCCTTAACCTTCTCGTTTCATAGTCTTCATCATCGGTATCAATATCTGGTGGCGGAATATACTGTCTAGGTGGCGGTGTTGGTACTGCAGTAGTTTTTGTTGCTGCCTCCGCTTCTGCAAATGCTTTCAAGGCAGCTGCCTCTGCTTTCTCATTTTCTTCCTGTTGTCTCCTTTTTTCCGCAAGCCTTACAGCCTCAAATCTTTCGTTCTTATAACTTTCCAAAATCATATCCGCTCCTTTTTCAGCCACCATAATAGTTGGAGCATTAGTCTTTAAAAATATAAATAACTTTCATATGCTCAGTTAAAACAAATCATTGTTTAATCTGAAGTTTTGTTGATATATATGTTTAACTTACGTTTCTTTTTATGACAAACAAACATCCCAAGTAAATATACATTAAATTTGTCTCGAATTCCCCTAAACTTAAAACTTCGATAATATTGTTTTTCAACTTACCCAACAGTAACAACCGGCATAACAGAAGCATCCACAACTCTCAACCCATCAACTCCAATAACCCTCAATTGTGTATCTACAACAGCCTCTTTCGATCCTCTCCTTCCCATACTACAGCTTCCCACAATATGATGCAATGTCACACTAAACCTTGTCGCATAACATTCCCAATACTCATCAGACCTAAATTCAATTCCCTCACAACCTGGAAATGGAATTTGTGTAAAATTAGCCTTGTATTTTTTAAACGCCTTAGTATTTTCCACAACTTCCACCGCTTTTTTCAACCCTTCCACTAAAATATCCAGATCCTCTTGATTATCCAAATACTTTGGATCTATTAACGTGGGCGAATATGGATCCACATTTTGCAGTTTAATATCTCCTCTTGCTGTGGGTCGTCCAAGACTAACAATTTGCATAAATGAATCTTTTCCATCAGCGTGTGCCCAGTATTTTTCAAGAACTCTTTTCTTTACTCCAAATCCTCTTGCAAAATCTCTAGCAAAGGTTTCTCCTAAAGAGACACCTACTAAAATTAACTGTACATCGGGCCAATTTGGTTGACCTCTAGCTTTGGCGTATGAAGATGCAAAAAATCCCATAGCTTGAGCGCCAGTTGTTGTTAAAATGCCTCGTCCTTGGACAAAAAAGTTGGCAATGTTGATAGATGTAATATCACGTTGAATATTGAATGTAATTGGTTCATTTACAAAAAAAGGACCAAGATAGGCTGATATGTGGTCTTGGAGATTTTTTCCAACGGGTAGGTCGGATCGTACTTCAATCTATATTTAAACGGTTTAAAAAAATTACAATTCAAATGAATAATTTCAGTGGAGTTTATTTGAATCATTTAAGAAACGTACCCCAATGTCTTTAAGGTGAGTTTTTGGTCCGACGCCAGATAACATTAGTAACTGGGGAGACATGATAGCCCCAGCGGATAGAATTACTTCTTTGGTTGCGTAGGCGTAGTGGGTTTTTCCATGCCAATCATAAATTACCCCATAAGCTCGATTTCTTGCATCAATTAACACCTAAACAAAAACATAAGTTTAACAAGTTATTTTAAAGTTTAGCTAAAATAATTGGTTATAGTTAAATATTAAGTTTTAGCATTTTTTTGAAAGTCGAACCTTCTTAACGAAAGCAAATCTTCTAATGAATATTGACTTTTCTAAATTAACTTGTGCTTCCTCAATAAATCCAGTTAAAACACCATGTCTTCTTCCACTCTTAATAGGGTAATAAATTAGATCAAATGCTGACCAGAAATTGAATTAAAATATTATGTACAAATTAAATGCCACTATAATGGATTAATAAATATAACATTTTTAAGTTTTTTGTGAAAATTACATACCTTGTGTAAAATATCCATTTAAATCCTGTCGAATATATCCCATTTCATTCGCAGCCTCCACAAATATATCACCCATTCCAGTATATTCTGGTAGTGCAACACGTACAGGTCCACCAGTACCATGCGTTTTAGCTTTGACAATAGGTATATATTGTTTATTTTATTCTCTATACTTTATATATTTAATGTTTGTCTTACGATCAGCCCATCTGCCATAATAATCCTCCGTTTTTCTGAAATAAGGCAGTAGGTTTTCATAATTCCAACCCAGATCACCAGTAATATTGGCCCAGTTATCATAGTCTCTTGGATTTCCTCTTGATTGAATAAGAAAATTGATGTTGCTTGTTCCTCCTAAACCTTTTCCTTGAGACCAGTGGGATTTCTAAGCACATATATTTTTCGTGTCGTAAAATAAAAACTAAACTATGAACGTTTTAAAAGACAGATTATTATTACAAATTAAACGCTATATATACAAACGAACGTTACGAGGTAATCCAAAACACGAGTATTTTTTAAGAACCGTTTTATGCTTCCAATCAATTTCCGGGTAATTCAGCATAAGCAGCGACATAGCAGGTATTGTTTGTAGAGGATTAATTCTTCCACCGGCTTCAAGTAAAAGCACTTTGTAATATTGAGATAGTCTGCTTGCAACTACGCCACCAGCCGAACCCGCACCCACTTCACAATAACCAGACATACGTATTTATGGTATAATGTTCAATTATTAAACTGTATTTTTCCTAATATTTTCTTTTGATATAACTTACCAACAATAAAGTCAAATTTGTCTCCGCCATAATCCCAGTAAGTTGTTAACCTATCCGTTAGTTTTATATAGGCTCCCCATCGATTTAAATAAACCGATAAAGATGCTAAAACCCCAGCAACTATAGCTGGCGTCCAGATTAAAGGCTCGACAGAAACAGGCCTCATTTTAAAACAGGGATTTTCAGAAAGACTTTATGCACCAAGTTATTATTTCATTGCAGTAATATCACTTTCCTAAAAAAAATGAATGCCGGTACTATATGGATTTATGGAATACTTTATGAATATTATATCAGAATAACATGCGTTACAGCAAAACTATCAGTATCAATGTACAATTGTGGAAAGACCTCCCACTGTGACAATGAAATATGGTTTAAGTCTGTTCAATATAAGCTTTCCGTATGAAAATGGTACAGAGCACACAAATAGCTTAGGTTTTATACATATGTGTTCATTAGGTATTCCAATTGTAAGAAGTAATGTCAATAAACTCTGGTAGTAGAGTATTGAAGCTGAATAAAAGTTTTGGTAAAAATCACTCGTAGAGAAATATATGTACATTTATGTATATGAATACATTAATATTTCGGATGTTTATTTCATTGAAGGTATTTTCCTGTTTTGTGACACATACAGACATAAGCACGTGTATGATACTATTACAAAATTTATTTTTGAGAACAAGCTGTGCTGAGCTCAAAATGTCGGAAAACTTAATGTGATCACACGTGGATATCTTATTAAATAAATTCTAGCTGAGCAGTTTTCCTAAAATGTTTAAAAACGTTGAATAAATGTGATTTGATAAACTAGTATGTATTCATACACAATAAAACAAATCCATTCCAAAATACTAGGTGGCGTTTCAGTCGTCTTGAGCAATAAACAATTTTTGGATAAGAATCTCAATTTACCCTGATTTAGCGTTAGACTTGGGATTTGGGAGTGATGCAAGCACATACTAAATTTGTGGACTTGATATGGTTACTTTGCACGTGAAACTTCGTGAACAAAAAACAAACAGGAAATGTGTCTTTTTCATTCACTTGTACAATGGCCCGCTGTGAGAATGGTATTCTGGTGGTCGCGCATTCAGATGATGAGCATAACAGCGAGAGTAAAACGGGAATAGCATTTGCTGCTTTCACTTTCACCGTCATCATATCTTTTTCTGGGTAAGATTTGGGTGCTGGTTTTGTTTTGCGTGTAACTCCAGTTTGAATTGCAAAAAGATTTTTCAATTTTGTTTCGACTGTAAGGTTTGAAAACGATTTAAATCTTTGTGAATAAACCTTGTCATAACGGAACATTAAGGTGTATGTCAAAATACATAAATATTAAATACTTAATGTACAGCCATGCAGTGGAAAACACAGAATTTTACTTTATTTAAAATACCAATTCGATCGATGACTACGAGAAAAGGGCTTATCTGTTCTTGTACCTAAAATGTTTTCGGTAAAACAAAATGTTCGAGTTCATAAATCTCCATTCACATATTGTAACGGAAATACAGCAGGAAATACGGTTGACTTGAAATGTATGTCCTTGAACAAAAAAGGCAACATGATATCCTGCCTTGTTGCAGTGAAGAAAGTGAGGATGTCTGTGATGTTTCCCATAATACGAGTAACATGTTACTTCGTAAAGAACGTAAAAAAGATGTCAACTTGTAAAACTGACAAGAAACTAGTCACATGTTTCAAGATCAATAAGTCAGCTTTACGTGTAAGCTGAACGACTGGATAATCAATCTTCATGAAGTATTCAAGAGGCATATGGTTTTTATACGTTTAAGACATAGTTATCCAGGTTTATATAAAACTAAGCCATAAACATTTTATTCACTTTGCCCCATATATTTGGACAATATAATTCTGATGACAATTGACAACGAGGTAATTTCGCCGTACTGACAGCAATATTTGAAGTAGACTATTCGATTGATTGGATGTTTGCGTAGGTAACCTTCTCCTTACAACAACGAGTAATAGCTTGATGAGTCTCTTCTGATAAATATTTTGTAAAATATTCCGAAGAGTTTTCACAAAATATTTTCATTGTGGAAAAATTCATGGTGGATCTGAAAAAGATCCATTTACTTTGACTTCATTACTTTGTCCTTTCCTTTCAAGAATTAGATAATTGTGTGCCTGTTTATTTATTTGTGCTTGTATCACTAATTTTTTGAAAGACGGTTTACGAAGAAGCAAAACTGATAACATTGCTACAGTAAGACGTATATAAATGATGTTTACGAGAGTAACAATTTTTCTGATAAGCCAGACAAAATATTACATTTTGTTTGTTCGGTAAGTATAATGTGTATAATTCGGCTTATTTCTTTTATCACACACAGAGCTAAATAGTTTCACAACTAAACGCAAACGTGCAGATATATGTTCAAAGTTGATTTCGAGAACAACAGATACACAAACCAATTTCTAGCCTAGCACTTGCATATATTATCAACTATTTACATTTTATGGTAAGTTTTTCTTCGTGTTATTTATTTTGCAGTGAAAATGTTATGTTTAACCTTTGGACAAGAACCACCAAAAGTTTCCTAAAGAAATAAATTATCACCAATAATACCAAATGGGTCACATTGTGAAGCTAGGTCAGCAAATGTTCTATGCTAGAAAGCAGGCAGCAAGCAGGCACCAGAAGTGCCGAACGTCGAGATAAACTTAGATAAAATGGATTCGTTCTTTTGTATTTATTCGGATCGTTTATATGCTCAATATCAAGTTTATGTCAATGTTAAATTTATTTTATGCCTTTTTGTATCAGTCAAAAAAATTCTCTGCAGGATAACAAACCTATCTACATAAGTAAACGAAACAATACTACGTAATTTTACTTCGAGTTGGGTATTTTTATTATATATTTTTACTAAACAGTGTAACCCATGACATGATCATTTGTACTCTTAAGAGTTCTACCACTCGACAATCTCATTAAAGTTAATAAACCCAGAATGAGCCAAGACATCTTTTGAGAAAGAAACACTAGTTATTTTACCGAATCGTTAAGATCAAAGTGAGTTTTTAGATCGATATCCGTCGCCAGTCTCTTTTAACACGAATACTGGTTTTGCTTTCTTCTAATGACAGAATGAGTTTCACTTAAACTTAATAAGATGAATACATTTTTATAAGCTCATCAGATAAAAATATTTCTCCATTACATTGTATGTATTGTATTGAACCGTACGTCAGCTCTTTGAAAGAACGAACTACATTTATTGTGCTCGTATTCTCTAGTTCGTTTTAATACGTACTTTTGCAGAAACCAAATATGAACTTTTCTTTGAGAAAACTATGCCTTCAGGTTTATATTAGTTTTATATGCTTTTACGTAAAGCAATGCAATAGTAATTCGAGACTATTAAATTTCATCAAAGAAATTCACTTATTTTTCAGGTATTTTTGTAATATTGTCGACATCTAAAAGTATTCTGAAGTTCAATAGTAAAAATACCTTATATTACAATTATTTTGTTATTTTAAACCAAGACTATTCCAAACAGGCTTTTCTTTGAACGTTTTTGATGATCGGTTATAAAATATTTCATTTTCTGAATATAATGTGTAGTTACGCCTTTCGTCACCTCTCCGAGAAAACCAATCAGTGCTTTAATATGCTGGCAGTAGTGTAGATACTAATGAGAAAGTGAAAATGCTCAGTTCTTCGGTTTATGACCTCTCAACTAACTCTATGCATTCTGGTAAACTGGTTTTCTAAACGTAAATCAAAATACTGTATTTTCATGATCTGGAGTGAATTCAAAAGTGTTCCTTTCCTGTGTTCCGAAGGGTCACACGAAAGGAACCATCAGACAAAATTGCTGTCATGTACACACTTTCATCAACGTTTTTGATGCATCCAGCTTCCTTTTGTAGCTTATATGTTCTTTTGTACAACTGTTGTGGCTTGGACTACTTTTACTTACTATCGCATAAAACTCATATAAAATCCTCTTTGACGTGACCACTTTCACTTTCATACTTGTCAAAAGTATCCAGTTTTCTGAGAGATTGTCGTCTGCAAGAAACAGAGTGAAAGCAATGCAACAAGATAGAAACGAGAGTAGGCTGGACATATTCCTTAAGTTACAATTTGGCCTAGTAATGGTTTATAATCATTATATAATGATTTTGAAAAACCTCAGCTCGAGGTGACAATGCATGAACCGTTTCTTGGTAAAATAATGATGTTGGTTGGTCCCAAACGAACAATGAAAGAAATAACTAAGAAAATTCTTACGTTTTTTTGAAGCCCTTGAGATTGAAAGATGGGATACGTGCAGTTGATATGAATGTTTTTGTTAAGACCAGTCCGCTTTTTTGACACCAATTATCATGGAAGGTTTTTCATTTGTATTCTCTGCTAGAATGATTACATATTTCCTTTAAAGTTTTATGCTTGCTGAAGCTATGTAGTTTGTGGCTTTTCTCGGAATATGTCAAATCAACTACAACACCCGTCAATTCTCAATCGAGACTTTGAAAGAAATGAACAAAGAATGCAATAGAATAGCATCTTTTCTTCCTGGTAAATGTTTTAATGGTATCGATTCTGGTGTCTGGTAAATTCATAGAGTCAAATTCGCAAAAATATACTAATTCGTAGAGTCGCGTACACATACATACCAATTCACATAAAATTCCTTAAATACTATTCGGTACTATCAGTGTGATCGGATAAATAACGCTTTGTTTCAAGTTCTTTAGTCAGTTTTCGGTCTCATGGTTTGGTTTTCATTAGATAAATAATACATACAGTTTTGACCAAATTTGTTTAAAATTTAAATGCTTGTTTGTTGTGTGCAAAAAAAGCCTTTTTGTATATAGTCAATAGATATTATTTACGAAATAATTGATTAAAACGCAATTCATTTTGTATTGTTTTTGTTTTGAAAAAAATCATGAAAGTTAGACTTTATGGAGATGCAGTCTTGGACATTTCCTAAATTAAATATCCAATTAAACTTTATTTTGCAGACGTGCAACAAAAAAGTTAGGTAACAAACTAATAACTACTAATTATACCGATCGAAGATTTAACGATTTAGTAGACAACGGAGAAAATCGTTTTACGTTACTTGTTGTAATTTTACCGTTACAATTATATTTTTATAATTATGGAAAACGTACTCTTGAACAGTATAAAAGTCAAAAGATGAAAGGAAATCCAAAATTAATAGCTACAAAGAGTAAAAAGATATGACCGTTGAGGTTTGATTGTATTAGTCCAGAACACAATGCTATCAACGTAGTCAGACCAATAGACGATGAAATAAATTGGTGTTTTCCTTTCATGTAAAAAGTTGATATGATTTTCGGTAACTGTTTTTTGCAAACACTTGATGCTGGTTTTTAATTGGCCAAACCTGTGAATCAACTTGAGTTTTTTTCTAGGTTTACATAATGATCATTATTCGCATATATATTAACATTACCTAAGTGCCTTACGTGAGTAACTCGAATTGTTAATTTCTGTGGTACTTTTCATCACAGTTTGTTCACATCTATTCATTGGCATATCAGGACAAACTTTAGTAGCAATTCAATTAAAAGAATATTATATTTCATAGGTTTGTTTGATTATAATCGTGCATTATACAATATCATTTTAATGTTACACAACCAAGGCAAACACATATTAAAGTACTCATTTCCATTTGTTATCCAATCTTTTCCCATTTAGATCATCAAAGGTTTTATCTGAAAGAGTAAAAGTTGAAGCTTCGCCTTCAGCATTAAAAGTACAATTGTTTTACGGTACGCTGGTTTCCATAAGGTAACGAACCCTCCTCAAACAATTTAATGAACATGCTTAAGTTGGTCAAGTACGTCATTTCAGTATCTTCGACTAGAAAGAATATACATAACATTGGCTACAGATCAAAGGTTTTGCTATCAAAGAAGCTTTGGGTACGAAAAATTCATAAACATTTGGTAAAATGACTTATCTTCAATTCAAAACCTTTGAAGTGTAATTATTGTTGTGGAATATTTTCAACAAAAAGACAACTTTATGCTTTAATCCTTCTGTACCCTGAATTTGTAATTTGTAACAGCTTTGCCTTAGTTTTCTATTTATATATTGATTCAAAATCGAAAAAGTAATAAGATTATTATACCTGGTTTTTATATATTTTATTATCTGGTTATTACCCTGCACATCAATGGCGTCATTTATAGCACATTGGGTTTGAAATAAATGATCTAGCACGTGAGATCTGAATTTTTCTGAACTGATCTGAACTTGAAAAAACATCGAATATTTGGTAACAGGTTTCTTGAAAGATCACACCAAATTTTCTATTTACATAGAACTCTATAGACACGACATCATTCTTTTTCACGTTATTGTTTTGCTTCCCAGATGAAGTTCCTGCTTTATTTGATTATGCCTTAATGCGTTTCATACATTAAACTTACGTTAAAAGAAAATTTCATTATACTTAAACGAGTGGAGAGTATATTTTAATTCTAATTGAGCTACCTAAATGTAAACTCATGGACTGTATGTTATGTCAAACTATTTTACCAATTGGGCAACGTTTTCATAATATTTCAAACATTTTTACTTTCAGTGGAAAGTTGATTTTGTATTGCGTAAGCAAGTTTCTCAGAAGAATATTATACTTTGAGTTACAAACTGAAAATGATACTCCCTAAATCAAGGAAAAACGTTATTCCATGATTCATATTTTATGCCTAGTAACGATTCGTAAGATAATATAGAAAGCCTTAAAGAATATTTGGCTGGAAATACATTGGGACTATATAATTGTTAGTTCGTTTGAAGGAAATGACTTTAGGAAGTTTTGGGCGGAAGTAAAAAATCGAGACAAAGACTATTCTCATTGTTGTGCTACAAAAATTGATGGAATCAGTGGTGATAAAGAAATTGCCCAGATGTGGGGAAATTTTTATGCCAAATC
>JAQFXM010002865.1:0-22685 GCA_034693345.1 Entomobrya multifasciata
AGAGCCCTAATAGCTTACCTTGTCTAGGCGTTCAAGTAAAAGGAAGACTAGCCTTACATCTACACGTACCTTGGTTTAAAGTATATTGCTACTTTTAGCATTTTTACAATCATTTTAATTTTCATGCTTCTCTGTCTGATAAGAGCATAGTTGCAAAATGCATTGCATGCATATATGCATGCCATGGTAACACTGGCTGAGATCTATTAGCATCCGATATCCCATCAAGTTTACCTGATTTGGTTGGATGAAATTGAAGATTTTGCATGACTCGTTTTTTAAATGGAACAATGTTTGTTACTAATTTGTAAAACGTTATTAATGTAATTATCAAGTAATTAGATAACTTTCTGTATCGTACTTTAAAATTGTTCGTAATATAACAAATATACCAAAATGTTTCATTAGGGGATTTTCTGGAAAGCCAAACGTCAAAATTAAATTAAATTACAAAAATGCTTTACTTTCACTCTTAATAATGTTTCACATAGAACTCAATTAATGATGAAAATGCCACTTTTGTCTATGTAGTATTTCCATGGGAACCTAGCCTGTTTATACTCTCATCGACATCTTGAATATGAACATGAGAATGAGAAAGTATTCAAAGTAAAGTACAAGCAAGAATATGCAGTTTCTGTTTTAAAAATTGATGATCTTTTCAAGAAAGTAACGGTGGATTCAAAAGCATCAAAATTATTCTTCAATCAAATACGATACCTGTATATTAAACTGCTTACGACTTCTTTATAACTTAATTTGCATATTGGACATGAACAGGTTTGTCTTTAGCTTTTTATGATGTGAGAAGCGTACTGAATTAGAGTCTTTAAAATTGTTTGAATGTAACAATATATGATTTCATTTCATACAACTTTGTTTGGTTCCGTTCCGTCTCCAACAAACTGCAGTGCAATCATTATGTAATTATGTATACGTAGAAAGCATTGATAGATAGTTGAAAAGTTAAAATACTGATGACGGGACGGACGACCAACTTGACGATAAAAGTTAGTGATAAGCAAGATAAAAATAGCTCCCCTGGAAACAACATTACGAACCCAACCATAGATAGCTTGTGAGAAAAATAATGTGTCGGTGTACATTTGACATTTCAAATTCTATCTATTCCACATGCACTTGTGCATAAATATGACATGCCTGAAGAGGTGGTTATTAAAGTTGTCACATTTCGTGATGTCTTTATTTTAACGAAAAAAATTACATGTTATACATCTAACATACGTTTTGCATGTTTATTGATTCTATGAGAAAATTGATCGAAAAATCAATGAATATTAGAAAAAGGGCTCTTGGCTCTTTTGTTAAGTTTGCTTGCTATTTGGGTTGTGACATTAAAGCGCACTATAAAAAGTGAAAATGAAATGCAAGAGTTTACTTGAAAAACACTACATTTATTATTAAAATCCGTAACAAAAGATTCAGGTTAAGCTACATGTACAATTTTTTTTGATATTCGATATGAAATTACATACATTTAAAAACTAAACATATTTTAGAACATTTATGATCGGAAAATGAGTTTTTATTACTCGCTATTTTTTAAATTCAGAAATTTAAATAATGATTCGCAATTCTGCAACGCTACATGAGTATCTTGGTATTTTAGCAATAAGCTAATTTTTTTTAAAGAGAAACCTTCCTTTAGGGTTCTACATGTTATTTGTCTCTGGGGACTTTTATGCCGATAAACCTAGAGACTAATTGTCTAAAATTGAAGTTTATAAACCAGAATAAACTCTCTTTACTCATCGATTAACAATGGAGCGCCAGCCAGCTCACGCAGCATGGCAGCATACTGAATAATGATTCAACTTCAATAGAAATAATCACCAATTTATCCCACATTTTTAGTTTGTCATCCTCATTTTCTCATTTCCTTCTCTATAAATTCTTGACATTTGGTACACTTGTGTCAGAACAAAGCCAGCCATTGCCCCATTCAATTCAATTGTTGTAAAGAAACGTTAAATGTTACACTCAGTGTATCGCGCTTGCTTGATTGCATTACACATTATATACTTTTTTTCAAAATGCGGAATACTCTTACTGATGTGAAATGAACCAAGAAAAACATGATATTATTGAGTTGAATTGAGAATTGCGTACTAAAATACCATAATACCATCTTCCTCTGATTATTATCACCCTCTGCTACTTTCTGATGACTTGATTTGATGAGAATTGAATCGGTTTTAAGCATCAGTCATCTTTGTTGTGAATATTCAGTTTACATGAAAAGATGATAAAAAAGCGTACAATAGATAAAGTTAACTGTGACTTTCATAATAATATGTAAATAAGCCAAGCTCCAAATTGAAGACAAGTTGTCAAGCATATCGATAAGTGTTTTGTAGATATAAAAAAAGAAAGAAGGGAAATCGTTTTTCAAGAAATACCACAAACTTCACTTCATGCATACATACACATATATTATTATGCATGTAAGGAAGATTTTCAATAGGAAAAAATTATCCTAGCAATCAATTCATATTTAACTCACTCTGACTTTTGTCGCTTTTTATGTAAGAGTTTGTATTGTTAGAAAGATTATATCTGTAAAAATCACGTTTTACATTCATCCGTATCACATTTGTCATCATTATTGTTGTTCTTTTGCCATTTGACTTGGCATTTTATTTATTTATGCACGCTACAAAACGTCACCAAGCGAAGTCATTAAGTTTAAAACCGAAAGACGACAAACTACAAGGTGTGTACATAAAATATAACTAAATGGTAAATATATGTGTTGTGTGCCTGAAAATAAAGTATAACTAGGTTTATCGCTTTGTGTTATCACATAACAATAACATAACGTACAATTGTAATACTTATTTTTTCCTTTACTGTTAGTTAACATCACCTAATTCAATTTCATATGTTCATGTTTTACTTTATTGTGGCATGTTCTCAAATACATTTTCAGTTTGAAATAATAAAAGCATACAAAAAAGAAAAATAGCTCTCACAGAACAATACAACAAGTTGAGTTGTTGTAAATGTAACAAAGTTCATGGTAATAATGTGTAATGAGATAATAGAGAAGAACATCAATAATTGTCTATCAAATTCCTGATAAAGAAAACTGTTTGTTTTATGGTGATGGGGGCTCTCTAAAATGTACATTATATTATAGTCAGAGCATATTCGTCAATTCATTAAAATATAAGTATGCTACATATTTTGTGCACACATACAAAATACCTTCATTTTTATCGTTAATTATAATTATGCGTCTTAAAGCATACGTTCGTTCGTGCACTGCCTACACGTACGTACGTATACGCATTATAAAGCAATTTGTGTGTCTGATAGTTTTAACGATGATTTAACATTATTTTCTTTAAACTTCAAACAACAGCCAACAAGCAGCAATTTTCTTGATAAGACAAGACAACACAAGTGTATTCTTTCCTTGATACAAGTACAATCTTCAATCTTGTTTGCGGTAGCGGATATTTTTTATGAACTTGGTAAGAAAAAGCCATCCCCATTCTTTTATGACTATTATTCATACGTATTATTCTTACATTTATGCCAAACGCAATGTCTTTTCATTACTTTTTAAGCCAGTGAAACACCTGCCATTTCACAGCGCCATCGCTTTACAAGAACTAAGCATATCGTACTAATACTACTTGACTAACTGCTGCACTAAAATCAAACTTATTGTTAGTTTTCTTCGTGCATAATATATAACATGCAGCATGCAGTATTGCATATCCCGTAATTTTACAGATCCAGATAAAAGTTTTATACTTTAATTTTATTCATGTTTTTTCATTACCGTATCAAATGAACTTTTCTTGCTGCCATTTGTTTGAAAATTGAGTAGTTATTTGGTTGAGTTACTGTGAAATGACGGCAGCGAAGGTGTAAGTGCCAAATTTTTGTATCGTTCGGCCAAGCTTATAAGCTTTAAGTTACGTAAAGGATTTTAGAATGTTATGTCGATATTTTGCAACGTTTCAATCTCCGTATTCTTTGACAAAAAACAACATTTAGAAATTAACAAGGAAACGTTTTCGTTAAACGTAAAATATGGATTTCAACAAAGGTATGGACAAAAAAGTATATTTACTTACATATATATGCAGTTTCATATATTATTTAAAAGCTTGGCACTAGTCTAACTTATCAAGGTTACATGCAGTATTCTCAGGCTACAAACAAGGATTTGAGTGAGGTTTCAAATAATGAGATTTCATGCAACTTTTTGCATAAATTTTACATGCATCTCCATTGGGATTTTTTGGAACCGCTGTGCTGTGTAAATTTAATTTACTATTGTTAATTTGTTATACTTCTCTAAAGAAAACTCAAGATCTCAGGCTTGATGTATAGTACCATTTGTAGCATGAGATCAACTTCTTCATACTTTTAATTCGTGTATAACTTTTGCATTGATAAAAGAGTTTTGTTATCAAGGTAGTTCATTGTGGATCTAGGAAGTAAATTGTTGTGTATGGGGTAATGGGTTATGGGGTTTCATGAGATTTAAAGAGTATGCATGTAAGACTAGTGCATCCAGCAATTTTCTCCTGAATTTGTAGATTTTACATTTGTCTTTTTTGTCTTATCTCTAAAAAGAATATTTCGAAAAATTGGGACTTTTGTGTACGTATTATTGCGCTGCGGCAACTGTGTTTATCATTAATCGAAATATCGAAAAGAACACTTTGTGCTGAATCTGGCGAATGGAAAATGTTTGCATAAAGTTCAAGAACACTTTGTTCTTCCTCGTTACCTGAACCCAATCAGAGTTTCAGTGTTAAGTTTAGCAAAGTAGTTCTCTCAAAGGAAATCATGTTATCAAGGGAAATTTGTTTACACATTTTGTAATAAATACTTCTTTATCTGCCAGTGGAAAACTTATTAGTGTTGTGAATTTCCTTATCATATATTATGTGCATACGTATGTACAAATGGACCATTGACTTTGCGTATCATTAGAGTGAAATGGTTAAGTAGTACTAAAGTTGAATCAACTTTTAAGCCAAAAGTTGATACAAATTATGCCCTGAGGTGGCACCTTAGGGAATTTTCTCACCAGAAATATTAAAAATGAACATAGAGCGAACTTTTGATGACATGACGGTATACAGTTTCCTCCTGGTATCCAGTTTGAGGTTTTATACCCGCTGCTTTGCTCCTTATAATGCATGCTTCCTGTGTTTATAGCTAGCAATTTCGGTTGTATTGAATCTCAGGTGTATCTACAAGTTTTGCAAAGTTTTCATAACAATGCAGTTATAAAAGAAAAAAATGTTGGTGAAATGAAATGGAATCGCTAGAGTCGATGACTACGCCATGCCATGACTTGAAAGTATTCCATAAACCTTTTGTTTGCATTATCTCAACTTATAAACTTGCAAAAACACAAACCACCGATGCAGAACTGGATCAACTGAAGATACCTGGCCTGGCGACGAAGACGATATCATGATAATAATGTGTAGTGGTTTAGTCTGGTGTGGTACCTTTCTGGTAAAGGAAGCGAAACAAGAATTTTCCCACATCTTCATTTTTTACTGAATTTTTTACAGCCAGGGCACCGGAACTTGTAATCATTTCCATGCTTCATGTAAACTACCTACACTAGAAAGTTTACTTTGTAAATGTACATTACCAAAAGCTAGCTAATTTTTTTAGACAAGAAAGCATAAGAAACTGAATTTTAAAATTGCATATAACATGTACCCTATCATTATTATCATACTATTAACAGTTATGACTCATTCTTATAGTTTGATACTTAAAATACATGATGACCGGACCCACAATATAGCCATCCATGTAAAAATCCACCACAGCATAAAATACCCATTCCAATTCTTGAAATTCTTATGATTCTAGTTGGAAAATTCTACTGAACGGAGAATTTCTAGGAATAGCTTTTTTTCTATTGTACAGATAAAAAATGCACTACAAAGATCTTACTTGAACAAAGATCAAAGTTGATGATAAAAGTTTTTTATTGTAGAAAATAGAACGGGGAAGCACATAAATGCGAACACATCATACCTTTCATTTCATGACATACACACATACATGTGAGTATGCTGCATGCATGAATAAAAAGTTTTGTCGATCCTTTTTTATATTCCACCATGTCTCTTTCGGATTACCTTACTAAACGCTCACATTCACATGAGTCATCACATCCTATCATATCATGTAAAAATACTATTTGAGTTTTTTTATTTTTGATGATATAAAAGTGACGTTGGACCGTGGAATGGTGTTTTGTTGGTTTGAAAAAATGGAAAGAGTGAAGCTGCAAAAGTCCTTTATTTACTTCCTTTTATCCTTTTCTCCTTGTGATCCCTATTTCGCTGCAAATGCAAACCCACAAAATACCAAAAGAAAACAAAGCTAAACTCTTGGTTGGTTCAGCGAAAAACAGATAGTCAGCGTCTATCATCCTGTTTCCATATTTTCATTATCTCACGCCACTATCATCCTCCTTCTCTGGTCTCTAACTATTCAACCGAAAAAGAAAGAGCGAAAGGTTTAGTTCGTTCATGTGCGAGACACCAGTGCAAATCGGAGTCGTTACAAATGGGGAAAGGGATTGCATGAATATCACTTTGATGGCAGTAGTTTTCAATTGTGCTTCTTACTCGTTAGACAATTTTCTGTAAATACGGTGCACAGTGCTCGTCACCTTTAACCTTTGGTGATGCAATGCAACGCAAATATATTCAAGCAGAGAAAAGTATTGCACACTAAATCTTATATAAAAATAGATTTTACAGGGTTTGTTTTGTATGCATTGTGTAAAAATAACTAATAATTGTGTTTTTTCTCTCCTTTTCTCAGATTCAAATGAAAGAAATTTCGTACAAAGTGTAACAATGAGAGGACAAATAAAATCTTGCCTCAGTTCCGCCTGCTCTTTCCAAAATAACCTTATAGAGATTGAGCCACAGCACCGGAAATGGCGACGAATACATGGTTTCGAATTGCCCCTACATCCGCAGCAAATCCTTTCCTGGTTTATTATGCTGTTTTTGGCTGCGATTACTTATTCCATCATGATTCCAGATTTGCCAGGGCATTGCTATTTGGCTATAATTGTGTTCACCACTATTTTGTATGCACTTCTCCTTGTGTTGTATATTGCGGCAACAATTGTCGATCCCGCACATCCTGCCATACGGACAATGAAATGTAAAATCCCTGTGCCAGAATTTGATCGGGAAAAGCATTTGCACGTGATAGAGAATGGAAGGTGTCATTTGTGCAATATCACAGTGACGAGTAACAGGTAACGAATCGATCGTTTTGGAAATCAGAGAAAATTATATTTGCTATAAACGCGAGACATGATATTTTATTAACGTATTTCTTTGTAGGACAAAACACTGCGGAATTTGCAACAAGTGTGTCGACGGATTTGATCATCGTAAGACATGTAGAATTTATGCTTAATGATTGGCATGGTATGTGAAAGCAAACGAATGATTTAGCTTAACAAATATTTTTATGCAGATTGCAGATGGCTAAACCAGTGCATTGGAAAACGAAATTACGTCCTTTTTCTCGGAACCGTAATCCTAGGCACTGTAGCTAGCTTATTTATGATTGGATGCTGCATTTTCATTATTGTGCGGCTATGGTCTCCCCAATTATACTACAATGAGCAAAACTTAAAACAGTTACCTCAAGATTTCCAACACAGTTATTTGTCGGAGTCGACGACATTGGTGGTGCCAGCTCATTTGACAAATTCGACCTTAGATTCTCTAATGACCACAATTTCTACTACTACCACTACTACTCCGTCGACGACAACTTTACAAACAACAACTTCTCTTGTCGATGAAACTACCATTTATTACGACACAACTCCATCAACAACAGCCAATGAAACAAAAAATGAAAGCGCCAGATTAGTTTTGTCAACTAATGAACCAGACATGGCAGATGTGACGACAGTCTCTACCACAGGCGAGGAAATAGTGGAAACGACCATCATCTCCGCTACTTCAACCACAACAAGAAACGCCAGAAGTTTTAACACGGAAACTACAACCTTGGTGGCTATACCAGTTTTGTCACTTCAGTTGCCAGACAGAAATTTATTGAGTGATGGTGATATTGATATCGATATGAGAAATGATACAACAAACAAAAATGACACTGAGGATAAACTTCCATCTTCATCAACTCCCATCAACCAGCACACTAGCGAAGCGAGCCGCACAGTGAAAACCATTTTGTACGCTTTTGTAATATTTGTTTGCATTATAGCAGCAGGAATGTTGATGCATTTGCTCGTGTTTCATATGTACATTTGTACAAAAGGACTGACCACATATGAGTACTTAAAACCCCCTGTTCCCACAGCTCGCCTGATGTCCCCTGCTTCGCCAAGAGAAAGTGGAAAAGGTTATGACCCCACAGTGGGGAATTCTTCTGCTGGTAAGAATGGCAAGCGAATGATTAATAGTGGTAATCGGGGTAGTGCCAACATGTCCACCAAGTTGGGAGGAGAAGGTGCCAATAATGTACAATATGACGAAGGCAGTGAGGGTGACCAAACAAACATGTCAATTGAAGAAGAGTCCGAAGCCATTTGGACGACAATGACAGAAATTGATCTCAATGCACCCTCAGACTTTATAGGTGGCACATTACCTAGAAATATGAACTCTGCTGGTTTGGGTGCCGGGGGTGGTATAGTATATCAACCTTCTGAATTTCCCTCAGAGGAAAATGATTTGGAGAGAATTAATAATGAGAAGAACAAGACTTTGAATGCCATGTCCTTGGCTGGGGGTAATTATTTACTTAAGTCTTCTGACGTACAGAAAGGGAAGAAGAAAAAGTCAAAAAGTGATTCCGCTGGGAAAAGTAAGAACAAAGAAACTGAGAGTTACTCGGGGGAGAAAAAGACAAAGAGCTCCTTTTCAAAGAAATGGAACGACTTGTTTGGAAGTGGAGGAAGTAGTAATAAGGTTAATCCAACTGCTGCTGATAATGAAGATAATAATCTCGACACGTAGAAAAAAATATGCGTAATTAATTTCCATTTTCTCCACTTTTCTTTTTCATTTACAAAAAGGAAAACTAGTTTTTAAATTGATGACCATTTTGATTTCATAAATATTCGTGACTTTATTTTTTGAAATAACATTTTTATCGAATATATTATATTCTCAATTCTTTTACAGCTCTGAATTTACGAATAATTACTACAGTTTTAATATATTATGTACTTTTTAAAGTAGGAGATTATTTGATAGACATTATTTTAACATTTCAAAGTGTCGAGCCTTCCCTTAGTATTTATAATTTATTGTTTTGTTCAGATATGTAGTTTTTATAATAATCAGTTTTTTTAACTTGACAAAAATTTACCTTTTTAAATAAGATATATACTACTTCTTCATAAAAGCTAACACGTTTGAAACGTTTTATTGAAATTTTTTCATACAATATAATAAGGTAAAATATTCCAAGGTTTAAAGACGAATGTATTGTTGTTTTAAAGTGGAACTAGTGGAACAACAGGGTAAATTCTACATAAACTACTTTATACTGTATACAATATAATATTCTTGTCTTTAGATAAAGGATTTTTATGCTACAATAAGTTTCTTAATGAAATCCGTTAAAACATCATCTTTTAACATGAGTACTTTCTAGGTAAGGCTTTACTGAATGAAACCATCAATTTTACAAATCCAGTTTCAAACTCTTCTTTCTTGTAACGCTGTCCAGTAGAATTATATTAAACTGTGATTTCAAAGGCTTTTCCTATTACCATTTCAATTGTTTTTCATAAAAGCTACGTACAACTTACAATACGAAATATCAGATTACCCTCAAAACTTTCTTGAAACAAAAACATCAACCAACTATCTTTCGTCAATTGTATACCGAGCAAAGAGAAAAAATACAAAATGGTGTAATTCTTGTAAAAATGTATTTTGACCATACAAAATAGTATATGTATTTTATATTTCTTTGTATGAAAAAGAGAAATGAATTGTCTTCTTTGCGTGTTTAAAAACACGATCTGAATGATGAACTCTTTTCTTCATACAGAATGTCGTATGAATGTATGTAATTCTTGACTTTTAATAATATTATTGTTGATGTATAGGCATGTTTGTATTTATGAGTTTATGTAAAATGTAGTGTATGTAATTTAAGTAATAGTGTTTTTGTCTGTGCTAACCCGTGTGAGACGCTGAGTATTAATGGGAAAGAACAGTGGGGATGGAGAAAGTTAAGAAAACACTTAAATCAATTCCCACTTGGAGCAAAAAATATGTAAATGTATTAAAAGTTGAAGTCAATTTACCATGCTCAACTTTCTGCAAGCTGAAATGAGTTACACAGGAACATTTAAAAACTAATTCTAGTCTCGTAAATGATTTAAAGTTTAAAGATAACCTACAAAAAATAAAATGATACAAAATACAAAGTTGCTATAAATCACGTAAAATTTGCGTTAAATTTTATTTTGTGGATAATTGTTGAACATATTAATAATAGATACTGCAATTTTAAGGGCAAACTTCATTTTAAAGATTTGGAGGAAACCAAATTATCTGTGAGAAATAAAAAGTATTTTGCGTTTTTTACCCCTAAAAGTGAATAATTTTCCTATTAATTGAGATTATACGCATTTAAATCTTTACTTAATTTGCTTAGCACAATTTTTGCAGAATTATTTATTTCATCTTTATGTATTAACGACAGAACTATCATCTTTCTAATATCACGACCCGATGATTCGGCACTGCATAATATTATCTCGATGTATTCATTTAACTTTTTTATTTTTGTATCATATATCAATTATTAGCTTCGTGCTAAATAGTGCAATCTAATTCTATATTATTATTATGCATTCACTAGCTGAACATGTTTTGCAAGCTGATCATCAAAAATATATTGCAAGTTGCAAGTGAAATTGCATACGCATACATATATCAATGTAAATGTACGTGCTAAGTTTGCGGTGCATCAAAAAACGCCTAATGAACTGGAATGTTAAGTAGAACACGATTTCTTTTTTGTGTTTGTTTGATATTTTAGCTAAACCTTCAAAATAAAGTTTACAGAAGAAGCACACAAGCCTTTGGAATTCTTCCACGCATGGATCCCTTTTGTGCTATGAAAAACTCTGAGTCATCTGGACACTCGTGAACAGCAAGTACCTATGAATAATAATAGATAAAAAGAAAGTTGTCTCAGAACACCCCAATCATCTACTACCACTACCAGAGATACATCGACAGTACAGTACAACTTCAGAATTCTGCTTTCATTCATGCGTCTACGAAAAATAAAGGTATACATATTGTGTTGGCATATTTTACGATAGCTAAAAACCTATGTAAATTGATAAACTACTCAAATTGGACTTACCTCATTTGCAAGGACACTGATTTCCTCGGGTGACTTCGCCACATAGTCATACATGACCTTTGCCTTTAACTGCAAATTATTTGATTCTGTTCCAGCCATATCTGAATCATCGATGCTAAACGATTGACTCAGGTTCACGCTGTGCAATGGCATGCTGTATGAAATAAAATATAGTCTCGTGTCAAACATCGATTGCATTTTCACTTTTATCAGCTAAAGCAATTTGACAAGTTAATTGCTTTCTCACATGTCAAGCTCTCTATTTAAATCAAGCATCAGTTGATGGCATCTGGCAAAATATGTTGTTTGAGCTTGGACGAAGGATTTAAGATTTTCGATGTGTCTGTCTCTGGCAGCCATCAGAATTTCCATCTGAACTTTACAGATTTCCGTTTGTGAGTTGAATTCTGACTGTGCCGCAATGACTTCGCGTTCAGCCTAAAAGTTAGAATATTTTATAATTTATCTTCGCTTCCACGAAAACGTATTTTTTACATCATTGTCGACAGTTCACACATAATATATGTACTTCGTTGATTACATATTACATGCTGCCTACAGACATGATCGAATGTCTAATAATAGAATCAACTTACTTGTTGAATCAATACCCTTGGGTCTTGACTATCCTTCTGCGTGACAAAATAGAATAAATTTAATTTTTAAGGAGGTCTTAACTTAATGAGGTTAAATTCCATATTTTAGATATAAGTCAACGTTGTCTTACCGAAGGAGGTCCACTACTCATGCTTCTCGCTTTTCTTAATTTGTTCTTAGCCGAGTCTAAGTCCAATCTTTGGGAAAGAAAAAAGTTAAATTTTTAACAATGACCATGAAGAAAGTGAGATTGCATGCGTTTGTATGATAAAATTGGCATATTGTTACCGTTTGTTTTCTAGTATCTTTCTCTCCCTTGTGGCGTTTTTTACCTCGTTTTCTAAAAATCTGTTTAAAGGGTGTACAAACGAGGTCAACGATGACGTTATGAAGTCCCTTTCCGTTTGACCTACTTTGAGTTCGGTTGTTCCAACTTTTACCAGCATGCTTCCTGTAAGTAAATATGAATGATGTCGCATCAACTTTTTGCATTGAGCATGTTACTGCTTTCACTTTTAAGCGTTCCTTCCGTTTTATAATGCAAAATATTATTATTGACGAAAAGTTGAAAGTATACAAGCCGTGTGCTGTGAAATTATTACAAAGATTAAATACTTGTGGTTGGTAAAATAAGAAATGTCTTAGCATGGTGGTCTATTTGATTCAAATATTCAAAGTTCAAGTGCCGCAGAAAAAACTTCGAATTGTTTGAAGACGGTGAAATCACAGGTTAAATTGTTAAAATTTGTAGCCCATGAAAAGTATGAAAATAAGCTACTATACTCGTTTAAAAGTACACATCTTTTTTAATATTAGCTTTTACCGTAAGCTTGACTGGACCCGAATTCATTGCCCGCATCAATCATTCCTTGACCAAGGCATTCAAGGTTACTTGGCCTGGTGGGACGTTTTTTGTCAATTTTCTCCATCAGGAAATCTTCCGCCCTATATCCTGACATGACAAGGAAATAAAATATTCATTGACTCTGTTGGACAGATTTGTTTGCTTCTTTAGAGCACTAACAATCTTCTCTTAAATTTTAACTAGGTACCTGGATTTGGAACTAAAACTGTCTCTGTGTCTTTAGAAATCCTTGTAGTCCAATTCTTTGCGTCATCACCTTGTTTACACAGTCTATCCAGCTGCGGATCAATGTTTGTCTTTTCTCCAGAGTATATCACCTCCTCTGTCATCTATTTCCAACAAAAAGATTTTCACTTATTACATTTTTCTACACAAGGTACATTGCAATCTACACACAACTAAAACTTTCTAATAGAAAAAGAAAGTAATACATCATTTAAGAATTGTATGGATATAAGTACATAGGTATTCGTAACACAAAACGAAGTTGACTTAATATGTAATTTCACCATGATCGCTTACCTGTACAGCCCTTGATATGAAGGCGCCAGCATCCCCCACAAGTTTCTTTACGTTGAAATCCATGTTCATCTTTTATTTTAGAGAATTGTGTTTTGTCCTTTTTACTTTCACCACTTGCTAATTTTATGCTGATAAATGAAGTATTTGGTTGCTTCAGAATTCCCAACCTGCGTGCACAAAAACAATTTTGCTTCTGAAAGAAAGTGAGAGAAAGTTATTTTCTTTCCAATAAAAGTTCATTTGCTAAGTTAACAGTAAGTTTTACTTTTTAGCCGTATTTTTACAGTTTGAAATGAGCACGTTACGTCTTCACACGACACAAATTATTGCTTATAATATTATGAAGGCAATACAAGAAGAACATCTAGTTGAAAACATATAAGTGAGCACTTTCTCAGCCAAGTTGATATATTTACTTCTCAGAAATAAACAAGACTTTATCTTCTTATGCTTGCTACTCCGTAATTAAATTTGCAACTATAATTTTTATTATTCAAATGATCTGCTCCTCAAACACTCCCCACATGAATACCGCTCGGTCAACTCAGCTCACTTACAATTGCAATGGAAGAATTTTTTTTCGGAGAATTGTGAATAAAAGTCTAAATTTAAATTCTTTTTTTATATTCCGATCAAGTCGACTTTCCTAGTAGTAATAATGCACAAATCTACTTATTGCCAAAACATTCAAACATCACCGGATCTTAGATAAAAAGAAAACTTAATTGTTAAAAAATTCAGAACACGTTGTCTCGTCTAAAATCTATTAAATAGAAGCTTAGAAACGTGATACCCAAAGGGGCAAAGGATAACTAGGAAATGGCAAGAGAAAGCTAGAGACACACGAGATACTTGCATGCTGAATTTCTTCTTCTTTCCATGAGAGCCCTTCCTTTACTGCATGGACAATAAAATCTACTTAGCCAAGGATTGTGTAAATATATTGTGATATATGGAGGTTTTGCCTATAAATAGGCATGTGATGTATAAAAATATTCTGTTTTTACTCCAGCAGACCACTTGCTTTTATGCTTGTCAGAATAAGCGTAATAATTCTTCTGTGGCAATGGTAAAACAGCACTACAGCATATTATCATCATGATACTGTGCGGTTCTAGTTTTACGTTTTTCCTATGCTGTTCATTCAGTATACATGTTATAGGCTATGCTAAAATTTGGTTGTATTGTTTCACTTTCACGGACCACAACGACTTTCACCGACGACTTTCTTTGTCCGTGCACCCTATTGCGTAAATATTTTGTTTTGAGCTAAAGCAAAAAAAACGACTGAACAAAGAGTCATCGATAAAAAAAATTATGACCTTCAGCGTGCTTCTATTTTTTCACCAGTTTTGGGCAATGTTACTTCTTACTTATGCATGTAACATTTTATCCAGTATAATGACTTGTATAAAAACATGCATACAGGTTGTATGAATAATGATATGACTAAGAAATAAAAAAACTTTTTCCAAAACTTTCACAAAGTATTATTTCTACCGAACACATTTTATTGATCGATACTTGTATTTTTGCAATATAAGTATTTAAACACAGTGAATTTCATTAAACAATGCGCACAATTTACAACATTTTAATCCGGGTAAAATGCCTTTTTTATTCACATAACATTAATAACAATTTATTATCCCTTTACTACAATTAAATTTCACAGTAATAAACATAGTATTGTATATAGCACAATTTATCATCATTGATTGTATAATAATTACTAGTATCACTACAAAAAAAATATTACAATTAATATATATTATGGCTAACGCTTTTTTGAAAAAAAGTAAAGCTGACAATTTACAAACTTTTTTATCTCTACCTATTAATTCGTCTCAACTTAATAACAATCAAATCACAAACAATTTCACTGATTGATGTACAATTTTAAAAATAAAGTTAAAAGCTAATGCAATTTTAAAATTTAAATCCTGTATAAAAAAGCGTAGAGATGTGATGTAATGTGGGGTTAAACTGATAGACATACATTTATAGTAGCAGGTCAGCCACAGAAAGCTTTTTGATAAGATAAAAATAAAAAAGAATGAAGATCTAACCAAGTACACTGACATGATATAATTGGATTACAGTCAGAGTACTGGTATATTTTGCAATTGTTTTAGAAGGTAAAGCGAGACTACGGATACTTTACATAAGTGATTTTCACCACATTCAGAGAAAGCTGAAAAGGGTATAATATTAAATTATACCACAAGAAGTGAGACCAATTTTTTAACAAGAGGCCGTCCACTGACTGAAGAGAGTTGGTTTTGGGAAATAAAAAAATATTTATTTTAGAGTATACTTGATTTGATATGAACAAACCGCGTTAAATTTTTGCAGTGAAAGTAAAATATAAATCTACAACAATTAAGTATAAAAGTACAGTTGTAGATTTTTTGAATGAAGAGCGGTGCAAATGAGAGAAGCTGCCAAATTGAAGACGGAAAATAAAGTTTTTAGAAATATTACAAAAACTGTAAATACGACAGAGTCAACTCATTTTTAAAAACATATTGAGCGTTTATTTTTATGATACTCAACAGTATAATGTAAGTAATAACTTGCAAATCTTCATTTAAACTGCGTGCGCGGTTTAAAAAACGTTTCAAGGACAAAAATTTGTTTTTTGTTTTGAAGCGGATATTTTGCGGAAAATACAAACGTTATTTTCGAAAACACAAGGTTTTTTTTGTATAATATTCTCTCTCGATAAATCGGATCGGAGGAAGCGTATATATCAGTTACTCTACTAAACGTCTATGTACAAGTTTTATTACAGATAAAACTAAAGTTGATACAAAGGAAAACTGACACAATGAGTGACATTTTGACGATATATATTTATCATGTCAAAAAATAACTACGTCATGCACAACACAATATATACTATTTTTGTAGAAAGTATTTCTCAATAAATCGTTTCAATTTATAAAGTGAAGACGTTTTGGAGTAGTGTGTAAATTCAAAATGGTTTCATTCAAAGACAACATATAAACTTGATTGATGCAACTTAAAAATTTCAGATCATTAGATAACAATTTTTTGTGTCTACTACATTCAGCCTGGACATATTCTTTAAAAAATAATCATTTTTTGCAACAATATTAACTTTGGACATAACAGTAGTTAAGAAGTATATATTTTGTAATTTTTTAATAAAAAAATGATTAGTTCTTCTTTTCCTCATGAAAGATTTTTAGTAATGTGTTGTAATTTTAGTTAAGTTAATTTGTCTAAGCGTTTGTATATAAAAAAACAATATTCCGTATAAGAAAGGAAGAAAAAAATAGGAATATATAGAATCTTTTAAAATATATACTTTTATAATCATAGTCATAATAATAAAAAATTGATAGCTTTTTTTCAAAAGATTTTTAAAATTGGTATAAGGTCAATTTGGTAAAAATCGGTTTTACTTTTTTTGCTGGGAATAAGTTACAAAGAGCTATAGTTGTTGGAATGACGAATCTCATCATCATCATCTCTTCTCATACTTTTTCTGTCTGCCTACACATTCATCATGGCGGAATTCGTGGAACAATTTTTCCTATAGGCGAAGTAGTACTGGTTTGATTGAGTTTCTGTCTCTGTGTGAGATTACCTCATCTTCCCTCAACTCACTCACCATCATCATCACCGACCTCGTGACATTCTATCTAAATAAGTTTGAAAAAATGGACCACATCTGTAATAATATTCAATAACAATATTTTTTCACGTAATGTATTATCATTCTAAAAATTGTCTAATTGAAGTTTAAAAATTAAAAGAAAACAACTCAGGAGCATTTTCAAAAAATTAACTGATGAACAAGTAGGTTTTTTATGAAAGTTATGTATATGCGCATGTATAAATATTATATACACCATTTTAAACATATATCATATGTGTTGCATAATACGAGGGTAAATTTATGGAAACTACAATTTTTTATAGATTAATTATCATATAATATATTCCGTCAAGAGCTAAAAGTAAGTGTTCGACTTACGATAGTATTTTTCGCTAGGACGCGAACCAATCATCATCATCTCATCTTATGTACCTGAGAGACCTGCGAGAGATACACGAGGGGTTGACATATCCTGACTCCTGCTGTGAGGATGACTCTCTTGTTCGTTATCTGCCTAATACAACGAACCTGCTGATAGCTTTATTACCGATAACCACTGCACTTGTCTCGGTACACTATATATGGAAAGTTGGTACTCATCTCACTCAATCTGCATATTAACATTACAATATTCTCTTTTTACCTGAATAATAAAAATAAGAAATTATGGAAGGTGGCTGGTTTACTCTCAAAGACGAGTTAATTTTTTGTCATATTTATCAATTAAATATATTCATTATATATTTTTTTGATTATAATAATCAATCAATCAATAAAATAATCAACACCCGCTTTAATCCGATGTTGTGTGTAGGTAGGCATGTATAAAAATATTGTAAAAACTGAGAGGACTGAACTTGCCGTCGTGTCGTGACCGAATTCAAAAAACAAATTTGTTACTGGTTTTTAGTTTTTGAATGAAAGCGACCATTTCAATTTAGGTTGAAAAGTGAATTCTTTGCTACTTGATTTTTTTTTTATTTTCCCGATTGAAGAGTTTTTTTTCCTTTCCTTTTTTAGCTTTTCAAGAAAAAAGTAAGACGATTATGAAGAAAAGTTGGAAAATGAAAATTGAGAAGTTGAATCACAGTAGAGTTGTTCTAAAGTTGTTACTTTTTGTGGGAGCGGAAACGAAATGTATACTTTTTTGGTATATATTATCATGACATGTTCGATTTTTTTGTGGATAGTACTAAAAACCTTATCATCGTATTGTAAACTCTGTAAATATTATTATTACTACATGTTGCGAAATTAGTAGTGATTTCTTGTACTTGACGGCTCCTATTTTTAAATATAACGTACTTACGAATAAAACGCGTAAATATTCTTTTTTAAACTTTCTCCGCACGCAAAAAATGAGGAATAGATTAATCAATAATAATACATTTTTCATACTTCGTTGAAAAAAACGATTCAATTCTCTCCGTTTTTGCCTTGATGAAATGATTTTTTTTCTCAACTGTGTCTGTTTTCATTGCATTTCTTTGTCTCTTCTTTAAATGCTAATTTTTAAAAATTCAGTAGCGTTCACTCGCCATCATCTATGGCCACAACACGAAGAAAGCCACCTCCACCATGGCCAGCTGCGGGCCTATTACGTCCAATTTCACCACCACCAATATTATTGGCTGGTCCTTGATTTCCACCAGCACCACCACCATCACCGTCCACATTACCACGTTCACCATCTTCCTCTGAGGAAGAATCATCCTCCTGTTCAGAAGGCTCTGGTCTTGGAGGTGTATTATTTCGAATGGGTGAGGGAGCTCTGTTTAGCTGCTGGTATAAACCACCTCGACCTCTGATTACATTTCTCAGGTTGGTTCGGCAAACACGACAGAAGTTGTCTTCCGCTGGAAACACAAAGAGTTTAAGATGGTCAGTTATGATATTCGTTCGATACACATGTACATGTATTTTAAATGATTTCACTGGTGAAAGCTGACTTACTTCTGATGTAATGAGTACAGTTGGGACACGTATTTTCATCAATTGGCAGTGGCTTTCCACACAGGGCGAAGTTTGGACATCGTACTAATTATCGATTAGGCATTTTTCAAATTAATTCATAATTCAATATTGTACACAATCTATATATTTTTTGTCAAAGTAATTTTTACCCATCCGTCTAGGACCAACGGCTCGGATATCAGTTGCACAGTATGGGCAATACGAGTCCAATACCCTTCTCATTGACTGCCCAGCGATGGTTTCATCTAGGTGACGGGCATAATTCGTTCTTGACCAACGGGCACTCCCTCCTCGGCGCTGATTGTAGTATCTTCTTTCAGGTGCCATCTCTACAGGCTCATTTGGTCGTATTTGGAAAATATATTGAACAAGAATGATGTCCAGTGCTACGGTCTATTTGGTACAGCACTAAAAAGTTTCAAAATGTCATATAGTTTTCGAAATACAACATTTTATAAATACATGAAAAATGTGTTCCAATTAGTTTTACCTTTCAGCAACAATATGATGAAAAATCCAACACTGGCGCAAGTTGCCCCAATTTTCTCCAAACTGACACTTATCTTCAGTATCAAATATGATGAATGATGATGAATCACCTTGATTTCTGCATTAAAAAATCAGAATGTTATCATTTTAGCCATTCGTTATAGGCATCCAAATACAGAACTTTACATATTCTAAACTAAAGAATGATTCCTATCTTTCCAGTAAAAAATTCATACAAACACAACATTTCTCAAATGCCAGTATGCACATATAATATGAATCACAGTTGTGAATATTGATATGAATCTTAGCTTTCCCAAACTAATTACTACATTCCCTAATTAATCCATTCAGTTGAAATTCAGTACCATATAATAGTCTTATTAGGATTTCTTCTCAATCGCATGTTGTACTGAGCATTGAACGTAACTCTTTAGTTACATGAATATGATTGATGATATATGATTCATACATATAACAACAACTGATATATATTTGTGACTATTAAGGCTTTATTGATATCACCATTAACACTAAGCACAAATATTATCACAGTAGCTGAGCTGACCTTACCACTAACGGAAGTCAATAGTAAGCTATAAAAAATTTCAGCTGAGAAATAGATAATTTTTAACTGGTAAACAAGTGTATATTTCAAACTCGTGTAGTATTCGTTCTATCAAATTTATCAAAGATACAAATAATTCCCATTTACCTTCCAGGCCAGAATTTTTTTGATCTGATTGCACTATTGCACACACAGAGGGGAAGAAGGTTCAATTACCACGATCACCTTCAATAAAACTGTTTAAATGAAAAGTAAAAATTTATTCATACGTTGAGTAAGAACGTATTGGACTGACTAAATGTGAGTGAGTGAATACGACGCAAAAATATATATGCATTAACAACACATGCAACGCAACAGACCATGTTCTTCTTCTGAACAATACCTTTTGGTAACTACTACATAATAAAATGGCTTTACAAACTGAACACTATTTACCATGATATATGATTAACTATTCATTTTTTTTCCACTGCACACTCACAAAAAGAGAATGATAAAAACGTTAACTTTTCCTAAAAAAATTACATATGCACAAAAACACATGCAAGAGCAGCTCAGCTCTCTAGCCTTGGTACACAGCAACATAGAGAACTCGCCCATCAATCGCAATCGCAATCCATCCGTGCGAAGCACAACAATAATTACAATGCACACCTGCGTACAAAATTGTTTGTCCCTTTGTAAATCAACTTGCTTTGCAAATAAATCTCTATTCATGCAACTGCAACATGTTAACTAGTTGCAGTTGCAATCACGTGTACAAATACAAAATCCTATTAAATTTTTGCATGAGAACAACATTTTAAAAGTTAATGATTGCAAAAAAATTTTATATCTGTAAGATATATACTTTTAATTTTATTACCTTACTAAGGGCCAATAGAAGAGTTAATTGAATAGAAAGAGAGAGACACAAAAGAAGATGTGATTGTATGCTTATGATGTGATATGAATGAAGGATAAACTTTATGATGGTGGTGGTATGCAAACAAAAAGACATACAAAGTCTAGTCAGTTAAGTAATGTTAACTCTTTTTTTGTTCTTTTTTATATATGCGTGCGTAGTATTGCGTACGCTCTACTCAGCAAGATAGAATGATGCTCAGTTTCATGCTTATCAAATCATTTTATAAACATTGTTATCGCAGTCACTCACTCACTCACTCACACACAAACCACATTAAAATCAAGATATGCAAAACGAATAGTAACAGAGAGTCCTTTATTTTCGTCACATTGAAAAGAAAAATGTGTACCTTAATGTTTATGATCTATGTGATGTGATAAAGTAAAGTTGATCTATTGTAAAGTTGACTAGTCCAATTTTTCAATATGCAATCTAAAATAACTTTTGCACATATCAAGACGAGATCAACTTTCAACAGCAAATTGAAACGTACGTAACGTACAAAACAAAGTAGCGATTTAAAGTAGGACAATGTACTCTTGTAAATTTGCGTGTGCACACACACTATATTCACAAAACGTAATGCATTGCATTGCAGGTTGTTATAAACTTTTGCGATGTTACCTACATGTGTGCAGTGCACACTGCAATAAAAAAGTTGTTATATTTTTTGCGAGGTCTTCTGACAAGAATGAGATGAGAAACCCTTAAAAACAGTAGAGCAACAATGAATGCATGTGATGTGATGGTTTTTAATTATGTGACAAAATCTACTTTGTTCCCTCGGCCTTATCCTATCTCCCATACCAATTTTTACCTTTTTTTAATTCACTCTTTGCTCTATCTTAAAAGCACGATATTCACTATACAGTTGTGTAAATAGTCAAGTCGCACTCAAAAAGTAATATTATTGAGCTGAACAGAGTTTACTTTCATATTATGATGATATAGTTGGTGGTTTGGTTGGTAGTGTGATTGGTATTTGATGTACAATAGAGCAAGTGCTAAAATATAATATGTAGCAGTACTACTCGCTTACACAGTCATAAATGTGGTAAAATAAATTCCCCTTTTTTATGTCCTATGCTTTTATGCGTTGCGAGCTAAATGCCTGGCCTGAGATATAGTTTTTTATTATATATTTTTTAAATGCCTAATTAACTAACCCTTTTTTGCAAAGGAATAATCAACTCTGAATTTTTTAAGGACTTACTTTTAAATATTTATTTCAAGTGTGTGTTTTTTACAAATAATTGGGTTTTAACTGAGAAATATAATAGCATAGGCAAAAAAGTAAAATAGTTATTTGGAGCTGTGTTGCAAAGGTGTGTATATCTTTGCCTTTTATCCCTATCACTGGTCTCTCTGGCTGGTGAAGTGGATGGATGGAGTAGCCTGGCAAGAAGAAAAACAGCCAGCAACAAAAACGTTGGGCTGATGTGATGGGTTTGTTGTTGTTATGCTATTTAGCATGAATATAAAAAAAGGAACTGAACTGGTGTGAGCAGAAGGATCAAATCAGATGGAGGAATCGTGTGTGCTATGGACGTTATCATATGAAAAAATATGTGTATATATCTTATACACTATAATTTGTTCGTAGTACAAATCCATTCTATAAAGACCTATTATAACTGTAATATCTTCTATTGTACGACGACTAGTTGAAGTGGCCCGTAACAGAATACCGGGCTGCTAGAAGGGGGAAGACTCACAAAAA
>JAQFXM010002866.1:0-22682 GCA_034693345.1 Entomobrya multifasciata
GCAGGGAAGAAAATGCTTCATTCAGGGATTGAGTTCTCTGTCTCTCCCTCACGTTTGCCATGACCCTCTACAAAAAATAAATGACAACCATTTCAATATTTTTTCAAACTTCTTAGCTAGATTTTAAATAAAGTATGTTTGTAAATTTCATTTTTTATTATTACATTGCTGTCGCTAACCTGGTGCTGCAGGTCTTCATAGCTTTGTGCATTCTTCCTTCTCAGTTTTCCTCCACCCCTTCCTCTCTTCCCTTCCCCTGCTTCTCCATCATCCCCATCCCGATTCTTCCTTTTTCTACCCTTCTTTGTTCCCGTCGTTGTCGTCCTCAATCCATCTTTCTTTTTCCTGCCTTTCCCATTCTTTTTTGCAGCTCCACCCTGACGCGTGTTGTTATTATTTTCATTGTTCTCACATTCCCCCAAAATATCATTCTCAACATCATCTTCCTCATCCTCATCTTCACAGTCCAAAAGTAAAAGATCATCATCCCTTTCCTCATCTAAATCTCTGTTATTATGATTACCACTGGAATTCCCTTCCCCTCCAACGTGCCCACCACCCCCAGTCTCAACAGCCAATCCGCCCACGCTTGTTGTAGAGGAAACTCCAGACTGTTGACTGGAGCTATCATCAACAGACGATGATACTGAAGACAATACAGGTTGCTGTTGTTGTGGCTGTTGCTGCTCTAATAAAGAATGATGCTGTTGAAGTTGAGGTGGTTGATGATGAGGTGGTTGGGTGGAATCTGAATGAAAATTCTGATGGGAATAAATTTGAGAATGATGTGCTTGATGATGATGCTGTTGTTGTTGCTGATGCTGCTGTTGGTAGTGATGAGGTGGTGTGGAATAGTAATCATAATATTGAGGCTGGCTTGCCACCGAAGATCCTGAAGGAGATGGTGTGGATATAGGGCTGTGATGCAACATGGCTACTTGCTCAGATTTTATGTAAGAAAGACTTCCACCCCCACCACTACTGTTGCTACTACTACTGCTAATCACACTGCTTCCATTGTTCATAATAGTTGAGCTGACAATTGAAGAAGGCGAGTGTTTCAAGAGAGGAATTGATGTTGGCGTTGTTGGTGAGAGGGATGTGGAAACGGCTGCTGCGACATAGTGAGCATGTGGATGATGATGATGATGGGTCTGCATTCCTAGAGACATCATGGTGGGGGAGGAAGATGAGATAGAGATGCCTTGAGTACTACCCACACCAGTGTTGCTGTTATATCCACCAATTACACTCATTCTTGTAGCATGACAATCAGCGTGCATTTATAATTAGGGTAATTTAATTAGTGCACTAAAAATATAAATAGTCCAAGTCCAGCACACACTTTTAGTTCAGCTGCTTCCGGTGGTTCACTGGTCACTTGGTCATGTCATATGCTTTTTTCTTGTTGAGTGGATATGGACAAAAGATTAATCTGTCTGTCGGCACCAGTTGCACATAAAATGTTTAGAAGACACCCTTTCCTGAGAAAAAGCAAAACATTGGGGCACTCAGAGACGCTGCTGATACGATATGGTCAGTTTTTCTCACAGAAACCTTTTTGTTTTAACGGCTTGTTTTGATTTTGTCCATGAAAGTGTTGACAACTGAGTCATTCATGAAAATGTTCAAAAGAAGAGCATTCATTCATCCTCCAAAAAAGTCCCTTTCTCTGATGATCCCTGCAGGGTATCCCCTTTTACCTAAACAGCAAAAATTCATAAAAATACATAAAGATAAAAGTGGAATAAACTTTTTTGTGTCAGTTGTTCATTTGGGTTTTAAATGTGAGTGTATGATGATGTCGTGCTGTTTTGATTTGTTTTGAGTGGCCAAAGAAAAAAAACGAGAAAAAATTAGGAGGCAGCTGCATAAAAATAGGCAATACTTCTTGAGAAATGATCTCTTTTATATTTATATACATTTTCTAGTGAAAAAAGCAATGTTAAATTGGTAAGCATACATATTACTTGTCTACTAGTTGCAGAGAAAACATGATTGTTATGATAGATATTTTAGCTCATTTTCTTGTCTGATTTATGATCAGAGGCTGGTCAAGCAAAGGAAAAGCAAAAAGTGTGTGTACACAAGCTTGTTGTTAGTATTTATGAAAATGGGTTTGGCTTTTTGGGAGGATGAATCTAGTTGGATTTAAAAAGATGAGAGATGAGATGAAATGAGAGAAAGGAGCAGATGACAACGTGACATGACTAGTCGACTGTATCGATATCGTTACATATCTTTACAGTATCTACATCTTCATCATAATATGGATAACTAATGTATATAATATATGTAATAATATAAGTCATATTCAAAGTACCTTAAAAAGCTTTTCCCAGAGAGATGATATAATGTTGATACTTCAAAAGATCCGAGAAAAAAATCGGCGAAAAAAAGAAGAGGGTATCGCTTACAATTTGCAAGCTTGTTCTTTGTGTGTGTAACCGTGAGAGAAACTTGAAGAGAACTAGAATTTTCTGCTGATTATCATCATGCCTTGGAGTTTTGAACTGGTAATGATGAAGTCATCATAATGAGTAATGCCCTTATGTCAAGACAATGTGTAATCGAAATCAAATGACAATCGTGTGGTGGTGGTGGTATAAAATATCAAATTTCAACTGATGAAAGTGTTAAAATGAAAACATTTACTTTTTTAAGTTGACTATTATTTAAGTTGATTTTTGTTTTGAGATAAGCTTGATGAAATGATGCACAACTAAAGGATTCAGAGACCACCTGCTACTGCCATTCAACAAGTCAGTAGTACAAAAAAACGCACAGATATACTTACATATAAAAAGTCAGCTGCCTCAACGCCTTTTTAGTCACAGAAAAGTAGCTAATTGACACAAATTTATTGGGTTTACACGACAGCGAAGAAGACGAGATGAATTTCAAAACTGTGGAAAATTTTCTCCAACAAAAAAAAGATGAGGAATTGAGGGAGGCAGTTGTTCTTTTAGTGGAAAATGGAGATTGGCTGGCTGGCTTTACTCTTTAAGACAGGATACCATGTAAATAGCACGTCTCATTTCAAACTGGTCTTGCTCTCAAATTTGTCTCTGTCTGTTTGTGTAAAGAAAATGTTCACTGTTTAATAATTATTTTATTATAATAATAATCAAAGCACAAATACACACACATAGGCGGAAGTAACAACTTATTTTTAACACACAAGTGTATGTATGTATGTTGTATAGACGCACTGTTTAAATTTAAGGTGACTTTTTCAAGTTTATATACCTATTTTTTCTTTAATTGAGATTTTCTGAAAAGGTGACAAGGATAATTAACACTTGTGTTCATTAGAGAAAAATTCTCATTTTTTTCACTCTTGGTTTATTGTCTTTTTTTACTGATGCTCTCATTTTCTTTTGAAAGAGTTAAATAAAGAATGGGAAAACGAAAAGATTTATTTTTCAATGAAATTCCTGAGAAAAGTGCTGATGACAGGTTGAAGAGCTGTGTGACAGAACGAAAAAAAATACTCAGCAGAAAAAATACATGCATTCCACAAAACAACGGAATAGCGATACAGCTCGGAACAACGTTTTTAAACGGAGGAATTGCGGAATGCGAAAAAATATATATTAGACTCGCTAGATAACAAAATGACGTAGTAGGTCTTTCTCGAACAGCTTTGCTCAAAAACTCAACTAGTGCTTCACTTCAGACTACTTCTTGAGTACAGATCTGATTTCCAAGAAGGTTCAAAAGGAACTGACTACTGACTTGATTTAGAGTGAATACTGTTACTGTTCCGAAATCTCTTTCGGTTTTTCTGATTTTTTGGGGTACGTTGTGTTGTGTGTATGAACTTTACTTGTTATGCATAATGTAAGTGTATGTAAAGTAAAGAGGATGGAGAAAAAATGAAGTGGAAAAATGAATATTTATGTCTCAAATGAATTTGTTTGAGGATCGGATGAGAAGTCGAAAAGGAAGGACAAAAAAAGACACTAGCTCTCTGCTTTTTCGGCTATTCCATTTTTAAGGAATTACCAATGCGTCATGTCATGTCCACGTCTACATCATTCATTTCTTAAAACACAAGCATACGAATGAATTACCCTTTTCTCGTCCCTTTTTTTGGGTATCGTACGAGGACCCTTACACCAAAAAACTTGCACTTTGGCTGGACATAGGTAAACTACACGGGACATTTTTTTTTGTAAAATCAGCCAAAAAATTAGAGCATGTCTTGAGAAAAGGGTCACTACTGCCCTTTTTCTGTTTTTGTTTTACAGGCAAGCTTGAGTGTGAACATGGATGTTTATGAATGAATAGAAAATGTGTAAAAAGTTAGGATGAACTTGAAAAGGGCCTTACTGTTTTTAATCTGCTGCAGAGCAGTTTTTTTCCCTTTTTCAGTCTGATAAAATAATAAAAGTAAATGATGATGTCTCCATACCTCTGAAGAATTTTCAGGCATTGTGAGTCACCCATTCCACCAGGAAAAGGAGTATAATATTAGCATCGGTGATGTATCAGTGCGTACGCATGCATGTATGTATTTTTATGTAATGAAATCAGATACCCCAATTTTACATTCGTTGTTCGAAATAAAAACAGCTATGAATCATCCAATATGATGGAAATAGAGTCTCCTGTGAATTGCATTAAGGTACTAAATTACTACCCCGACAAAAACGAATACTACATGATCATGATGGTTTGCGTATTTCCGCTTTATTTCAAACGACTCTTGAAAATGAAAATATAACAACTTTAGCTTTTGAATGGTAATGATATAAGATTATTTGACATTATGGAAGGAAATTATGTTGCATGGTCAGGTCAGACTGCTTGAATTATTTTATTAAAAGTTCGATACTGCGATCCGGGGAGAATTTTTATTGCTTCCTTCATCTCGGTCTCGGGGTACAGAAGCCTTCAACACTGAAAAAATGACAAAGTTAGTGTCCTTTAAAAATTTACAGGAGGGAATGTCGAAACTATATACAGAAAAGATGTAGTAGAAGTAAACTGATGACAGTAGGTCGTAGAGCATGATAAAAACTACTAACTTTTCTTTTCCGCTGGAGTCATTTCCGGATAGAAAATATTCGCCTTGCCAATCCAAGTATCGTCCGGCATAACTCCATAATTGGTCAAGCTATGAGACTCCCTATGCAAATTGCGAACCACCCCAAACTCCTCATCATAATACAACGTTTCTCCCGAGGGGCTACATCCTTCATTCATCTTCTCTTTTTGACGTTGCATGTATTCCAGTATTTCAGGATCAGGAATGGAATCTGCGTCACTATCATCAAAATGGTTATCCTCCTCCTCATTCTCATCCTCGGTGGAAATAAGGGCACTAGATGTGATATCATGTTGACTGGTATTGTTATGATAAGAGTGCTCCCACTGATCAGACTTGCTTTTCCACACGAGAAAGGCTTCTCCTTTGCAAGGTTCATCTTTTAAGCCACTTTCATCCCTACAAAATGGGTCCATTTGAATGGGTTTTGTTTCCGGTCTCTGGAATGACTTTACCCTTCGTTCAAAGTCTGACTTGAAGTCACCCAATAAATGAAGATCATAATTGGTACCCTTCCAAATATTGAAACGAGCTTTATCTGGCTTCAAAGCAGGAATCATCTTATCCGGATCAAAATCCTCTTGTTCTTCTTCCTCCTCTTCTTCATTCGGGGAAGCTTCGTCATCTTGATAACGCACATGATGAAATGATAACGTGGCGTCACTCATTTCTTCTTTTATTTCCGCTTTGGATAAACAGTCCAGAGGAAGTCTCACACATGAGTCGCCACCACCACCACCATTTCGAATCCGATCTCCAACAGTGAGATTTCTTAACTTGATGTTGCTTGATGCCCCAATCTTAGCTGGCAACTCAGGAACATCAACTCTTGGCGAATTTACAGTGGCTGCTGCCATGTCCCTCATCATTTTAACCTTTCTTGGTGTTGGTGGTTTACTAATAGTAATTTTACCCCGGGGTGTTCTTGGGCTTGATAATGGGGATGACTTTAACCCGCCGGTACCAACATCACTGCTGACAGATCTGGGAGAAGTTGGTACTCGTTTTGCTGTTTGTCTTGGAGAACTTAAAATGTTAATCATGATGACCTAATTAAACTTTAGCCTTAATGCGTTGGGTAAATGCTTAACTGGGACTTGTGAAGCCAAATCAAAGCCACTCTACAAAATTAACAAAATGAAGACAGGAACTTTTCCATATTTTTTGATTAAAAAATAAAACGGTTTTCGTTTTTATTTATCGATTCTCTTTCATTACAAATCAATGAAGTAGTTTCATTAGAAACTGTTTCGGATCATCGCCAGCAAATAACACGGTATAAATTTTTCTCCTTATACATTACAATAATAATATACTATACAGTATTTAGTCATATTATCATAAAGTTGATAACCTCTAGCACGGCAAGAGGTGTATCATCATCAAATATACTGAAACGATAAGAAAATACTTAAAAATTATAATAAAAGGAAATCATGTGTAAGCTAAGTAAAGAAACAAAAAAAAGCATAAAAACAGAACAAAGGAAGTTAATAGCTCAACGGTAGGAAGGAACATAAAGGAAGAGTAAAAAATAATACTTTTAAAAAAATAGTAAGAAAAGAAGAAAAGAAAGCATGAAATTTATGTCACTTTAAAAAAAACTATAATTATAAATTCTGCATTGAAAATGGAGCCCGTCTGAAACAAATAAACTTTTCTACTTTGGACTGTACTGAAATTAATAACTGATCATTAATTTTGGTTTTTGCTTAATTCTTCCCCATTTTCTTATTTTGGTGACTAGCTTCAGTTAAGCTTAATACAATTTGGTCGACACAGGTGATGAAGTGGATCAGATAGTGAAATGATAATTAGTAAGATGATTGTATTTGATAGTAGTGCTGATGTATTTTTAGAAATACGATGCTTGATTAGCTTATCACTAGCTTGTTTACTCTGTGCATCGCTACGTAAAGAATAAATGGTGCTACTGCATTTAGTAGCCGGCACCCCATCCCTTAGCGTAAATTGGGGGAGCCCACTTTTGGTACTCGTACTTTTGGGGATGAGTGTGTTTGTGGTACTCTTGAGCTTGAAACTTGTGTTTGTGACCTTCGGAAACGGAGTGTACAGACTTGACCTGTTAAAAAGGAAGATTTCATTCAATAAAGTCATTAGAGTTGGAGTTGTTTTGAAAATTAGAGACATGGGCTTGATTTGTGGTAACTTACATTCTTGTGGTAGACGGGTTGGTGAATGTGGAGCTTGTGAAGGTGGGTTTGATGAACATGATGTTTGTGGAGGTGGTGATTGTGAAGGTGTTCACGGTGAAGGTGATGTTGATGCTGAAAAGAGTAAAAGAAATAAGGTTAAATCGGTGGTTATCAGAGATCTACTTGCCTTTGGGGCATAATGAGACAAAAGACTTACGAGAAGATGCTGATGGTAGTGGTGACGGTGGAGGACTTGTTGTTGTTCGTGGTGTTGATGGAGAAGATGTTGGTGTTTGTGGTGATTGTGAAGAATCTGATAATAAAACAAGGTCATGTTGATTAATTAATTGATATTAAATGAGACTGAGATAGTCATTGATAAAATATGAAGAGTTGTATTAGCTTTTTTACCTGTTCATAGTGAGGATGCTTCAACACGCCATGTTTATGATAGTGATAATCCTTGACAAATTTTGGTCCATGGGAGGCCGTGTCGTGACCCTTGAAATGGGCATGGATTGGTGGATAATTGACAACCTTGGGCCATCCCCATCCACCACCCCATCCCCAACCTCCTCCATGACCACCGCCATGTCCTGGACCTCCATGACCATACTCAGGGCCACCAAAGTGACCTCCAGCAGCAGTAGCTTGATCTTCACTGGCTGAAGCATTACTACTTTTTCTGTTAGGAGCGGAAACGTTTTTGGATACAAGGTCAGATGGAGCAGCGACAACGACAAGGGGTTCTGCTCCAGATTCAGCAGCGAGAATTTCCTCAGCCACAGGTCCGGGAGTTAGGACTGCCACTACAGGTTCTTCTGGCTCAGCATTGGCAGCTCCTACGGCTGCCACAAGCGCCTGCAAATTTGCATCATTTAAATTATTAAATCATTTTTATACAATTAGTCATCGTGGCCACTTTACGTAGATAACAAATTAGTGCAATTCTCGAAAAACGCTACCAACGCATGCCAAAAATTTGTTACTCGAGCATATCATTTAAACGCAAAATAGCCATTAAAAATGGTCTCAAGTCCACCTACATCGCAAAATATCACCAATTGCCACAACCAAAATAACAAAATAAATTACGTGAAAACTACTCTTTGAAGTGGTCATAATTACACTTTAAAATGGACAAGTGGAACTACTTCCTTATCAGCAATTAGATATTACGTCTTTAATGGTTCATTCATTTAGACCATTTTGTTAAAAGTCATCGAACCACATTAAGATGAGTACAGAAGCAATAAACTATGTAAAATTGAACTACTGTGTTATCTTGTCATTTAATCAACGCGCTAACTTAATTTTACGATTACCAACTTAACATGGTGGTCGCTTTAGGTCGTGCCTCGTTGACTTTTCAAACTTTACATCCACCCCCGCTTTGCGCAAGTCTACTTTTAATTTTTGATAACTTCATTTCAAAATTAACTTGCTCTTATAGACGCTCAACAATTATACATACTGCACTGCTCTTTGTCGATTCGTGAAGCGTGACTTATGTCTGCACCAGAAAAAACGCATGGTACATAACTAAATGAAATTAAGTGCATTGAATTGCCCTGCATAAAATTGTATTATTGTGTAAATCGTGACCATGTCTTTACAAAAAAACGGAAGGAAACAACGGAAGTCTGCAAAAACTCAACAGATTTTTTTTGCATTTTTGCTTATTGCCTTGCATGAAAAAAGTGAACAATTAAAGTTTTAATCTCATTCTTGTTGCTGCCTATTTAGGGAAAATGAATTTTGTATGCTGCAGTTTATCATTTTAAGTACAGTTGTATATTTGCATGTTTATCTAACATTTTCTTGCTGAAAGTACAGAAAAGAAGATAAAATTGTGATTTTCTGTTTGTTTTCAAACATTAAAAAAGCTCACTTAAAATGATTCCGTCTTGAGTTTTGTTAAATTAGATTGTAGAAGATTTTGAAAATTACTCTGACATTTAATATAGCTTAATGATCATATTAGAAAAAATCCAAGTTTTTAAATTCGTAAAAATTGGCTTGGTCATGGTTGATGATCGCCTGTCATTTGCCTTGCCCTGCATACTATCATTTGTATAATTTGCTATTTCATGGCAAATCTGAGTTTTGGGGTAAATTGACACTAAACTAGATTAATGTAGAAAAGTGTCATTTTCTGTCTCTTGATGATATATTTGCATGACAAGATGACATTTTAACTTGTTTCAACAATGTTATTTCACTAACGACTAAATAATTCCTTATCCTGACCTAAAAAATCCTAAAATTACTACCGGAATGATTTTTTTTGTATAATAACTTGACTTACCCACAGCGCTACCACAACAAACTTCATTTTGGGAACACAATTCTTTTTCAATGGCCTTCTCCAGGCAATCACTTCTGGGTTTTAATCACACCAGAGCACTGGTCGAAAACTTTCGTTTTCCCCGACAATAAAAGTTTTTATCAAACTGGCCACGTTTGAAGAAGTTGTATAAACTATTCAATCACTTTTGATAAGGCCCTGCTTTAAAAGGGCTTTTATTCGCTTTTATGAATAAATAAATAAACTCCTGTTTAAATATACAAGTCCACCACTTCTCCTCTGATCCTATCGGTTTTATGGTCAAACTGCAATTGACATGTAGAACGATGGCAGGCCAACTACTTTATATACTTTCCACCTGAGCTCATTTACTTTGCAATGCAAAAAAATAGTTAAGACACAGTCTTTAAAGTATAAAATTTAACTTTAAGGTGCTCTATGAATAAAAACTACTCATGAGTTTTAGGAACAAGCTTAATATTTGGTAGCATATATTTTTTCTTTTACAAAATACACACCTTTCTTGTATATTTATATGAATAGTAATCATCATCGTTGTAATGCAATATTGCATACATTTACAGAATTGCGAGCAGATGGCTATTATATAATAGGTATATATGGCTTATATAATTGCTTCTTGGTTTGGCAGTCATGCTGAGAACCTTTTTTGCGTTATAAGTTATGTTATAACACAACACACACACGTGCATATGCCTAAATATGTTTACCAATACAACAAAGTCTTTGATTGACTTGCAAAGAATAATTGTTATAAATTATAAAAAAATGTTAGTGCACTATAAATACATATATTTTAATTCGTCATCCTCACTTTTTTTCAAAAGTAAGCCATGTAATAAATATATAACACAATTTTAATTTAATTTTGCGTAAAATGGAATTTTTTAAAAGTTAAAAAATACTTCCACCGGTTATTGCATAAGTTTGGTTTTGAGATGGATGGGGTTGAGGGGTACATAACATGTTTGGTAGGTTTAGGTGCAGGTGGTGGAGGAGGAATAATTTTGACGTGACTTGTAAGCATCAAAATGATGACACGGCCTTTCCCCAGCAGCATCACGCCAAAACCATTGAACATTGTTTTAAAGCTGTTCACATCATCAGCCAACTAACTTTCTTTTGTCACTCAAGACACATTACATGTTGCATTGTTTGTTTTTAAAAAATGCATTTGATTACAAAAAGTGCGTGTGCCAGCTTACATTGTTGCATAAAAAATTAAAAGACAGACATCGTGTGTATGTAACTTAATTCATTTGTCATTGTTTTCTCGCTTGAATTATTAGAATCCTAGAAGGAAACAGAAGAACTGCAACTGTCGAGAAAATTTTACTCACATGCAATAAGTATGCTTTGTAAATACTGCTTATGTTAAATATGAACTGTGCCCACGCACATGATTATTATGACAGTAGAATTTCTAAGAAAAAGTGATGGTGGCAATTTTATGCCTTGTTCCATTTTGCTCCCATTTACGATGCACTTTTGCAATAATAATGATCTAATGAGCAGATATGATTTAAATGCACACAATTTTAATGATTTCAGCAGTTATTTAGTGTAATTTTCAGTTCTTCCGTTGTCGTTTTCTTGAGTAGTTTGGTTGGTCATCAAATCAGAGTCAAAAGTGTGCGGTAGCTTTTATGATTTAATAATCATAAATATTTTATGTATTTCTGGATGTTATTTAATTAAACTCATACCGTAAAAATGCATTGCAACAGCGGCATGGTTTGCAAATTTGGGGTTGAACAGCAGCAGGGGATTCTCTTGCGAATTTTTGATGAGATAGGATAATGCAAGCGTTAAAACAATAATTTACTAATTATGTAATGCATCGCAAACAATTTGGGACAATATTATGGTTCACGGTGGCATGAAATCTTGTGACGATAATCATCATAATAATCACTAGTCTGAGACCTGTGCCGTCATGTTAAGATGCAGGATGTCAGCAGTCTTAAAATTTTAATTGATTTTTACTTCTCTTCCCCTTCTCCAAAAAAAACGTTCATCATTCTCAACAACTTTCATCCTACAAGATTGATAATCGGAAGGATTTGGCTTGATAAGCAAATCAATTAATCATCTTTTTTTGTTTGTGTGTGCTCGCTCACGTTGGCGTAGTCGTCATCGATTAAAACCTTAAATTGTTTCCGCGTGGTTCCCCTACTCAAACCGGCCAACGAGAAAACAATTTTTGCCAAAAACTAAATATTACTAATTATATCACAGACAGGTAGCTTACAGACGTGGTCTTACACACACCCATAAAAATGCCATTTTGTTTACTTGATCGCTGATTCATTTGTTTTGATAAGATTTGCAATGGTTATCATGAATTTGTAAACAAAATGGTTGTACTCATATTCTCAATAAGGAACATTTATAAATTAGTAATGCAGAATTACTGCCTTGCACTGATTATCTGGAAACGATAAAAGATATTTATTGCAGAAGGAAAATCAACAAAAAAAACTTTTAAATGTGCGAGGTTACCAATAATTATTGTACACATCCGGTGTAAATTTTTTTTGCACGTAGACGTTAATTTTAGCAATAAATTTAACAAAACCCATGCACATACAATATTTGATGAAATTGAAAATTATTGGAATAGGTTAGGAGCTTTTTGCTGTTGAATTAATAACTTGAAACAAATAAATAGGTGGAGACGGAATCGACTAGTTGAATTGTTGCAAAAAATAAATAAAATTGCATTCTTTAAAAATTAATTGTAGAGTGATTAGAGGATTTTGAGTGAGTTTTAGAGCATGAAATCGGGTCCCGAAATTTCCGGGACTCGATGACCGACCGTGACCGAACTCGATCACGATCCGGGTTCGAGCATGAATTTTTAGAACCGGACGGGACTCGGTCGGGTACGGTCAAAATCAATACTCGAAATTTGGCTCGAAAGGATCCTTTTGTTCATATTTTAGTAGATTTTTACATTAACATGTAAAAATTACTACGAAATAACAAGCATTGCAGTCAAATTTTGGCTTTTTGTGTATAAATGTAATCCAAAATTCGAAAATATTGTAATAAAATAATACAAATATAAAATTTAAGCCTCTATGTACCATGAAATATAGGAGTTTAGACCACTTCGGGTATTTTCGATCGGGTACGGGACTCGAAAATCTTTTGGGTTCGAGCATTTTCCGGTCGGGTATTTTAAAGTAAAGAAATCATCGAGTTTTTTTCGGTCGGGTATTTAAAATTTTGAAAAATTTCATGCTCTAGTGAGTTTATTATAGATGAACATTCATATATCAAAGTATTGAGTCATTAAGTCTAGAGTAAGTGATAACATAACATTTAAGTATTTTTATAATAGGTATACATAGCAAGATGGGAGGAAATTCATAAACTAAGTTGCTCTAAATTATCATAAAATTGCGATGTTGTGTTGTAATTGTGCGTTTGAATTGAATTAAGGTTTACGCATTAGAGACTTGTTATTCACATCAAATTCTAGAATTTCGTAGAAAATCTCAATGAAATCCTTTCTTCCTACAAACAATGTTTTAACTTACAAAGTGCTAATCGTAGTTTAGCACAAAATTCTAATATAAAATTAATTTATGTGAAATATTAAAAATTCACAAAAATAACTTATTTTTACCATAAAAATATTATTAGCTATAAAAACAAGTAGTTAATTTTGTTTTTTAAATAATGCGTAGCTAAAGTCTAGAAGCTTCCTTCATTTCAAAGAGTCAAGGCACGCTTTTCGGCTTATCGTGTGTGTAGAACCTTTAGGTAAGGCATATCATGGCATGTGATAAGCTTTAACCATCTGTGTAAAAAAAACTAGCACATTCAGGTAGGTATATTATAGTTGCATGCACATCGCATGCAAATGCATCATCGAAAAATTTCCGACGCTGCACATTCGTTTTCAATTTTAATGAATTGAATTGCACTCATGTTCACTCGCAACTCATCATCTTATGCACTAATTCCAAAATTTCAAAGTTCTCAGGATATTTCTCTATGAAGTAATATTCTGACTTTTGAACTTGCTTTAAAGTTGATACCATACATTGATAACATAAAAGATAAGCTTAAATCATTAAAGGACCACCCGCGGCAACTCTTGCATATGAAGACACTGACACGAGTGACACGCAATCGATGATGAATGATGATGGTGACACCGAAATACACTTTACTCTTGCTTATCAATTTCATTAATACTCAGAATCATAATCCATGATGTAATCGGAAAAAAGTTGTTAAAAAATTTAAACAAAACGCAATTTAACATTAATTTAACAAATAAAAATAATACAATTTAAAATAAACTGCTCAGAATATTTTTTCCTAATTTTTCAAAGAAAACCCCTAAATTATTTTTATGTGACGCATGTACATACACTGGCAATTACATAACACACTATACTTAAGTATAGTACTTACATAAGTTGGTGATGTTCCTTTTTGGCACCTTGACACAAGGCCCTTCCTCTTTTACTTCATCACCTCTCTACTTTGTACAATTGCATTGTTTTAGATTTTTGTAACGTGACGGATCCACGGACGTTATAAAATTGGCTATGATGACTACATACACATATTTTATAACAAGGCATGACAAAAGCTTTATTGAAACAAAGTTTAAATTTTCATAACTTTTGTCATATAATTCAATTTTAAATGGCTTACTGTTCTGCGCGTGTCTTGGAAGAGTTTATTGTCACTTTTAGCTAAAAACTTATTGCTACACATTTTATTACCAGTTTACACAAATTCAATTTTATGCTGGGCTGCCCTTCTCTGCGTGACATGATCATGATGGGAATTTCATTGCAATCTCAAATAAATCTTACCTAAATACACCTGCATGCAAATAATGAAACAAGGTGTGAATTTTATTTTTCGTGATGGTCTCTCTTTAGCTAACTTTAACTCTAGCTACAATTTTATTTAGTCCGGATGTCAGAGGTCACATGTTATACATCTATGTTTCAACACACGTTATCATATAATCAAGTTTTATGTCATCATCATCATCACGTGACATCACATCACATTTTTATGATAACTTTTTACCTTGTTAGCTAAATCAGTATTAAGTATTTTTTGGCGTGTATTAAATTCTTACAGAGTTAATTTATTACTCAAAAAATTTCATCAGTCAAAAGCTAGTGTACAAGGTATGGAGTTAATTTTGATTTGTAAATTAAAAGGCTATTGAAAAAAGTAGGAAGAATTTTTTTCAAGAAAAAAAATGCGTACAATGCAATGCGTGCATCGCAATCTCACAAACAAAACTACTATTTTTATAACTGATCGTTAAATTGCATAAAAGTGGCGGTAGTGGTGCCAAGAACTTTTAAAAGATAAGCTTAAAGATCACGGTATAACGACTGCCATTTTTTGGGGGATTTTTTTCTCTTGCAAAATTAAATTGCTACAGGCGGATGCAGTCCTTTTGCCAGTTTTTAATACTTGTCGCTACAAAATCTTTAAGGCTGGTTTTAATTAAAATGAAGAAGATAAAATATTATATAAACCTCAATAATATTTTTTTGAATTTTTGTGTAAACACAATTGCTTTTGTTGTATAATATATTACACTGCTTGTCTAGCAAAACATCTTTATATTGTGTTCCAATTTTTTTTGAAGATATGCTTTACGCACTTATTGAGTTCTTGGGAATTTTTATTTATTGCGCGTGCTCTCATGCTCAGTGTTGTACTTTGTGCTGATTTTTTGGCTTCACTGCGGGCTTTTGTAATGGAATTGCAATTTGTTTTAAATTTACAGTGTAGTTTTTTTTGTTGAGATGCCACACTTGACTTTGTTTCTGGTTTCATTGTTGTCAACAATTAAGATAAGCAAGGTAACATCATACATCATACATGTGTATTGCTTGTATGCTTTATTGTTTTATTGTACTAAGAATATAAATGAATGTTTCATCATATCATCATAAAACCGTTTACGGCACCTTTCCTAAATGATTTTGGAAGTTCGTTGCCAAATTACTGTGAATTGGGACAAGTGGCAGAAAATATGAGAGAAAAGTATTCATTATCGTAGAATTAATTAATGAAAAATACTCAGTTGGGTATGGAATAGAAATATGTAAACCATTTAAAAATTATGATTTCCAATTCATCGAATGAAGCCATTACATTCTTACCAGATAATAGAGAATAGGTGCACATGCAACGCCCACACGATCATCAATTATCATTGTTATAAAACAGTCTGAACTGAAATTGAACCATGCATACGCGCAGTGCATAGACAAGTAATATCTTTGTGCTAATGTAAATGCGTATGATCTGTTACATTTTGTAAGCAGTGTAAAAATATTTCCAAAATTACCAACTATGTTCTTCCAAAATGAATGATTATTAATCTTCTTATGCACATTGATTGACCGTGTCAAAACAGCCTTTGATTAAAATGACTAGTTTCCTGTTATTTATAAACAGTCCGGAAGAAAATATCATTAAATATTTATTGTACATTTATCAGGATGAGTAACATGTTTTACACACACATCATTTTTGCTGATTTTTAGTTCAAGAAGTCCCCTGACAAAAAAGTATTTTAACTTAAAGTACTTGCATCATTTCAGTAATAAACTTAATCTTTAAAAAAATCCCATTCAAAAATATATAATAATCTGCAAAAAATGCATCCATCATTTTTTTGATGGAAGCATAATTTTGGAATAGCCGTCTTAAATAACTTTGTGCACTATTTCAAACAAAAATTGTTTACTACCGCAAATAACCTGTCTATCTGTTTTATAATCTGTCGCTGCATTTTTATGAAAAAGGAAATACTAAAATGCAACTGCAAAATAACTGCATCAAAAATGGAGATTAATTGAAATAAAAATCTTAATCGCAAGTTTATTATTATTTTTATACTACACCGTTTTTTATGATGAACATTTATTTTTTAACACTTTTGATAATTTTTCATAATTTCTTTGCACCTCCTGTCCATTTTTTTGTAATGCAGCTGTTTAGATAAATGTGTGTTGTATGCAATAATAATTTAATTCTAAAAAATGGTCTCTAGACTGAAACGAGAGATGTAATTTTGATTTTAAATGTTGATTATCATCATCATTTAGATGATTGTAATGTGATGATGACGATTGCTGCACAGATTACAACAATGTATTTTAAAGTGTCTGAGTCTGATGCAAAAAAGTGTCTTTTGTTTTATGGACACTCTGAAACTATTGAGAAAATTAAAGGTGTGGGGGTTTTGGAATAAATTAAGAGATTATGGGGTAATCTATTATTTGAACGGTGAAGTCATTAAAATATACAAGTTGCATAATAACTTGGACAGGATATACTGAGGGTCTTAAGGATGAAATGCAATAAAAAAGGGTTAACAAAAGTTTACCTCAAAATTATAAATCACTTTATTTGACACCTTTTTAAATTATGATTTAAAATTAAAATGGACATGCTATATAGCACAAAAGCTACAGAGCACAGTTTTTTTTACATTTGGGCCACTCATCTCATCATCAATTTCAAAAGAAGTCGAATGAAAAGTTCCTGTTCTGTCCTCCTTTCGTTTTCATTCAACCAATTTTAAAGGATTTAAAGGAAATAAACAAGAAGGGAAAGAAAAGGGCTAAAAATAAATAATTTTAAATCCTTAAATTTTCTCACCAGTTATTATTTTGAACTAATACATCATTCCATTCCACCACTTAACTTTTTTTTGTACCCGTTAAACTTCCTGTTATCATTTTTCAAATCGTAAAAAAATTGCAATGATAAGTGTATCAAATAGAACTTATTATTATCTTTTGTTAACTTTTTTTCCAATCACCATTACTTTAGCAGCTCATTATCGTTTATATAATTATCATTTTAATACCCATTTATCGTAATTCAATGATATTTAAAAGGCATGCGGAATCAAACTAAATGTGCTTATATGGAGTGCGTATTGAATTTGGGTTTACTTCCATTGCATTGTTGATTGTCGGATTGTTTGCCAGTTTTATCATTGTTGTTTTTTGTTGTACTTTTGGGAAGCAAAAAAAGGATCACGTCATATTTATTCTAAAGAATTCCCAAACAAATATATACATTAAAAACCTAAAGTAGCCCAGAGAGCTTTTTAATCGTTTTTCTGGTTTGGGTTTGGATTCAATTGTTGAATGAAAAAACGTGAATGGTCAAAAACTTAACTGAACTGAACAAAGTATACTATCATTCAACTGCAGACACGACGATGTGCTCTTTTTTCTTTGATTTTTTTTGGATAATTGAATTTGGCCAATTATTATCAAAAATCGCTCGTTGCATTTTAGGTGCATTTTTTAGTGTTATGATTATGATTTTTTGTTGATGAATTGATGATTATAGGATATGTGGTTCACGTCTGGTGCAATAATTGAGGATTTTGTACAGTAATAAAAAACCGGAAACGTTGCACCAATTAATTGAAAATGCATTTTCTTTCAGTTCAGATTATCAGGTGTAACGGTAAATTACCAGAAATAATTAAGTCATATTGACTGGTGTGAATGAAACTTAAAGTGCTTTTAGAAGTAGGATAATTATTGAGGATAAAATTCTCTGGGATAGGGTAAATTAAGTAATTATAATTGGACACTGGACAAATGTCATGTCGTCATCTCGTCATACTATTTCTGGGTGACACTGAAGGAAAAAAGGAATTTAAAGGAGCAAGGAACATGTTGAACTGAACAATGCTATGTAAATAGACAATGAATAGCCATGCATCATTTTCACTTCACGAAGTTCAGTCTTCTGGTGCCCCATACATTTTTACCATGTTTTGGTGCACATCTTGAACGTGAGATGAGAACTTATGTGACCAAAATGACAGAGTTGAAGTCGCTGCCGTTTTGTCTGGAACTGGCACATTTGTACTTTACATCAAGTACTGGAATTGTTTGAAATCATTGTAAAAACATATCCATGATATTGAAGTACTGTTAATTCCGACATTTAATTTTAATTTGTAAGTTAACATCTTAATTTGGGTTGAGCTTTGAGCTATGAAGACCTAGTGAAACAGCTGAGTGTAATACTTGATTGTACGGGGCTTTTTATGGGTTGTGTTTTTTAGACCACTGAATGAATACAATTAAAAATGGACTTAATTTAGTTAATTAAATGAAGTTCAGTGTTAATAGTTTGTATTATGGCCGATGACAAATCGTCACTCTCCACTGATAAGCCAGTTGTTGAGAGTAGTAGTGCAAGTAGCAGTGTAAGAAGTAGTAGCGGTGGACGAGGAGGAGGATCGGGTGGTTTTGGGAATCGGCAAGGTCAGAGGAGACAGGATTCACGGGAGGAACATTCATCTGAAACTTCGGTGTCCCTTGGAACTTCAAGTCCAGCCAAGACAGCTAAAGGACCATCGAATAATCGGGGGGATAGGAAACCAAACTACGGTAGAGATAACAAGGAAGGTCGACAAAGAAGAGGTGGAGGTGGTACTGGTGGGGGTAGAGATAGGGATCAGGGACGAAGGCAGTCAACATCTGAAAACGTTTCTGGGGAAGGTGTCACGACGTCAGCACCACAACAAGAGTCTGGAAGTGGACCTTCAACAGGAAAGAAAGATAACAAGAAAAAGTACACTGTGAAGAAAAGGGCACCACCAAAAGAAGATTTTGAAATTAAACCAAATGATGTGTTTGTGAATGAACGATCAAACTTTGTGGTAAGTACTTTTAATCAAGCGTGTAGTATAATTATATTTGGTTTTCAGTATTGTTAATGGTACTTAATTATGCTTATTTTTTAGGCTCAGCTATCCAAGTGCAAAAAGCTGTTTGAGAAGGGAAACCGAGAAGTTTATTTGCACGGCCTTGGCAAAGCGATTCCTCGAGCAATTAACATTGCTTTCGAACTAAAAAAGTTTTATCACAACACTGTAGACTACACAGTGAATACGTCCACTGTCAAACTGTTTGGTAAGCATATTACAAGTTTTAAAAGTTGTAAAATTTTGAATTTCATTTTATAATTTGTCATTCATTTAATTTGGTATTTTATCTAAATGTGCAGATGACATAATCGATCTTGAGGATCCGGACCAACCACCCTCCGTTCGGACACGCAACGTTTCTTCAGTCGACATAAAAGTTTATAGATCTCTAAATATTCCTTAAGTTTAAAATGTTTTTTAATCTCCAAGAACTTGGCCAATGGCTGGGTGTGACTGCGTACGAAATTTGGGTATGGCTCTCATCCCTCGCTGTATTCACAATTTTGTTGTCGTTAAAGTGTGATGGCGAATTAGATTTAAGTTGGTGGGTTGTGTTTTCTCCTCTATTTATTGGGGACGCGCTGAACGCCTACTTTGTAGTTACTGTGTTTATCCGAATGTACATTGCTAAACGAGTGCGACCAGCGACGCTTCGAACACTTTGGAGTTTACTTCAACTTGTGCTCGTGTTTTTGTTTGAATTCCTGTTGTGTTGGAAGCTGGCAGAGCCAGCGCAGTTTGAATATTCCGAAGTTATGGCACCCTTGTTTATCTTGTCGCAGTTTATCATGATAAGAGCGTGTCAACTTCACTGACATTAGTAAGTACTTCAAACCAAGCCACAAAAATGATACAATATACTTTGTAAAACCTGCCCAATGTATATTTAATCAACGTTAATTTATGCATGTTAAGTTAAAATGTTTAATAGTTTTAAGCAATTTTATTATTAAAAATTAAAATCAAAAGTATCAGTCAAGTCATAAAATATATAATAATCGTATTAAGTTTTTATTCATTTCTTCGCAATCCACATTTGTAGCGAAATTCCTGTCCTTTTTCGTGTATCCACTTGTTTGACACTGTGAATCAAAATATTTTATATCAAACTTCATAACTCACATTTGTAATTTTGAAACAAGTTCAAAGTTGAATTTTTTACCCCATTTTGATCCCACAAGAACTGGACAGGCTGCATGTTGTGTTCTCAAGTCCCCTTCCCCACTTTTCTTCAAATTATACCAGAAAATGGCCGACCCCTTTTCAGGCCATAAAGTCAGATTAAGTTTTGGAAACACCGTAGCACCTCCTTTCTCTACATCACTCATGTAAAACAGCATTGTGGAAATACGATTCCTGTCTTCCGCCAAGAAACTGGCAGACTGTCCAGGTAGTGCAAAGTCATAATGTGGCAAGTACATTCCTCCAATTCCATAATTAGCTATTTGAAGAAGTTCCGCAGAGTCCATACTTAATCCAGTTAACAAGCCTGTTCTTGTATCAATACGTTGGACAACTGGATCATCTTGTTTGGTCAACCAGGCTGATTTACTTATTCTTGAGTTGGAACGCTCATTAACACCAGTCATTACGTTTACGATCATAGCAGTTTCAAACTATTTAATGTAAAAACAAAAATTGTCATCTCTGTCAATTAAATTATATTCCTCCAGTAAAGCATATATTTTACCCTTGGTCTAGCGAGCTCCTTAAGCATCTCAATTTCACCAGGATGGATAACTTGCTTAAATGACCACATGGGTGGATCCAAATTTATCAACTCCTCTTTAATTGGCCCCACCAAATAATACGGATTATTTCCACGAGTGGAGTAGTAACATTTTAAATTGGGATTCACCGAAGCAGTCAAACCACCGGGGTGATCACCCCTGCACAATGACTTGTAACGATCACCCAGTTCCTTTTGTGAAAGTCCATCATCCTGTTGACCAGCAACTGCTTGAGCTACCTGCTCCACAAATGCATCCAATTGAAATCCAGTCAGTTGAGAAAGAAAATCTTTACCGAGGTCCAAAGTTTTCTTGATGTCTTCCGACCAGTGTAAATAGCTAAGGATCTCTTCTTTGGAAACTCTACTTGGAGGCTCTGTTAGCGCACGTTTGGCTTTTTGTGGTGTTGGATGTGATACGGTCTCATTGCTAAATGGCATACTTGAATTGTGCATCTCCTCAGGTGCAACTTGATTTAACTCACCAGCAGGAAGGCGAAGAAGAGCCTCGGTAAACCACTGAATTGCATAGTCATAATTTTTTGCGTTATAGCTTTGTCGACCAAGTTCAAAGCAGTCTTCTACTGATAACTCCGGAGCACAGCACGAGTCTCCTATTGCCCCTTTAGCTAAAGCTTTGGTGTCCAATTGGTATGTTTCTTGGAGTCGAATCAGACCCATGGCTGCTCCACTGATATCCTCAGTGTCTGGGAATGCTGTGGTGGAATGAAGGTCTTCGATTCTTTTCCCAAATACTAAATTCAATGATAAATATAAATAAATTATTTAACCTGCACCTCCATTTATACAATTAGGTATTCAAAATTTACCTTTAAAATTTTCCCGATCCCCAGCCACAGCAATAATCTCTGCAAGATCCAACGTTAGAGCCTTCACCAGCAAAAATGCATTAATTGGATTACCACTCTCATCATCCCCACTACCCTTTCTAGATAAGCCTTTGGATGACTTCAGTCGTTGCTTCAAGTACTCCAAACGACCTTCCTCTTTCTTCAGATAAATGTCAATGGCACGATTAACTTCTCTCCTCAAATAAATTAATGACTCCAAATCCGATTGAGATGTAAATACTTCACATTTAACCGTCCCAAGTATTAAAATCACTATAAAAATTCCTTTCAAAAAGGTAAACAGGGTACTTGACTTTGACTTTACTGACGACATTTTTTTCTATTATTGACGATTCTAAAATATCATCCACTTTTACTAAAATCGTCTCTCTGTCCCACGTAATTGGAATACTCGTTCAAGTATAACTATACTCATCTTCCTTCCTGCAACCAATTTTGCTATCAAATCCCAAGATCACCAGCACCAGATTACTCACAAAACTCATTAGTGTCCTTATCAGTGCAACCAGTCAAATGGCTCTTTTTTCCTTTCCTCATGAAAATCTCAATTGGCATGATCAGTGGTGCATCATCGTCGTATGCACTAAGAAATTTATGCGGTTTATAGAATAGCGTGTATATTTTTGAATGTAGTTCACACGTAGCATTATACACAACGTGCCGAAGAAGAGTTGTCGATGAAAAATAACATCAAAATCATGATCATGATGACAAGTAAGGGTTGTATACTAATTATTGCAGCATTTTTAGAAGTGAAATTTCTAATACCCAGTAGTAGTATTTAAGTAGGTT
>JAQFXM010002867.1:0-22680 GCA_034693345.1 Entomobrya multifasciata
GAAAACTTGGGAAATCGGGAGAAAAATAGAGTGGGGCGGGTAATACAGGAAATATATTTGTATGGGTAAGCAGGCAGGGGAGGTAGGAGGTAAGGTTTAATGACATAAGAAACCAGTAGACTAACTTTTCCCAGAGCTCAGCTTTTGCATACGTTGCTCGTGTCCTTTTTTAGCCAGTTGGAGAGAATGGTTTTGATAAAAAAGTACAATCTTTATTCCATACCCGCATTCACCATTTCCAGCCCAGTTTATATACAAATGCTACTTTTAGAAAAGATAGACGTCTAGAAAAACGATGTGGTATGCATAATAAAATGGAAACCGAGGAAATATCACTATTATCGCTGTCAAATAGCTAACTTCTACTGTGATGACCTTATCATTATCATCCTCATTATTATTGCATTTTTAAACAAAAGAGGGCGGAAGAGCACAAGAATGAATTGAATTCAAGTGGCGCTATTCAAATTTTCCTGTACGGGGCCATTTCATTCTTTTCCAGCGATTGTGCAAAGTAGATTTGAAGAAGAAAAAAGGAAAATAGAAGAGGGAATTGATATAACAGGACAGAGGTGAACAAACATACCTACTTTTCATTTTAACCTCTGTCGGTATTCAATAAAGTGTTGATGGTAATGATAAGTTTAAAGTTAGCTGGAAGGATGTAAAGAGGGAGTAGGAAAAGGTACATGCAACTATGCCTTAAATGTTAATGTGTATGGATCTCTGTATATTTGTTTGTAGACACACTCTAGATTGTTCTCATTGTTAACCGCCCCCGGTGAAAATACATGGAAGTAATTGAGTAATTTTTTGAGCTACATACGTTGGCGTTGGTGGTATTTGTTAAACGCGAAATTTGGGATTCAAAAGTCAACACATCTGTTTAGCAAGTCAAAAGTATGTAAATTTATACAAAATGAATTCAAAGGAAAGGTCAGAAACGTGTATTTATGTAAAATAATTGGTATAGCTGGACCCCTACTACTGTGTGCAATCTTTTTACCCTCGGGCGACCAAATAGGGCAAATAATTAATGGCCCTATAGTTTTTAAGTATAGTACAATTTTTAATCAGAGGTATTTATGCGTACAACAAATAACATGTTTAAAAATGACAAACTACGACAACTCAATACTTTACGTCTAAAAAAATTAACCTCTGACGTAAATTAGACTTTAAAAGCTCCTTCCTTTCATTATGAAACTCTAGAAAGACCCTTGTTAAGATTTAAAGGAGTACAGTTGCAAGCTAAATTAATCAATCTCCTGTCGTGTAGGATAATTTTCTCCCTTTGATGTGTATTAGTTTCATTTCAATGAGTTCATACAGGAACTACATATGTCGTATAATTATATACTTAGAACATTGAACCATTAACCACCTAAAGTGGTTTATTGTGTAAGTTTTTTGATATTTAGGAAATATAATTACCTAATTACACTTTTACTTAGAATTTTGCACAATTTGAAGTCATTGTGCTACACGACACCATGGTTTAATCGATTTAGTGCGCTGTGTAGCAGTTGCCATTCAAAATATTGTGTCAAACAACAACAATTAACATTTTATAATAGATTGAACGTGTGTGCTTTTCATTTTCTCTGATCTTTCTAATTGCTTTGGCCACTGTTTTGGTAGAATTTGAAAATTGAGGCTACTTGAGCTTTCAGTCAATATGTTTGAGCGGAATGTAATTTGCCACTTGACCTTGCTCTTTATAATTTCGGGTAAAATTACCAATTATCGAAGTGCGAGGAATAACTATCAACTTACACCATGATTTGAGGGAATGTGTACTTATGTAATTTTGAATCACCATACATTGAATTAAGTTACGCTAAATTACATGTACGAAAAGGAGTAACAGAGGCAATTTAAAAACAATATCCTTGAGTATTTTAGTCTCAAATGCAATTGTGCGTGTTTGATCACAAAGACAAGCATCAGGATGGAAATGGATTGAAGTGTTTAAAAAATTTATTGTGTTGATTGAAGATGTCCTCTACACACTAACCACTGAGTTTTCTTTGTGTTAGCATTGGCCGAATTAAATGACAAAAACTTTCTTATGATCACAAGTATGAAAGAGAAAGTAAAAATGAGTGACTCCATTACTCTCTGCATATGCATTATGGCATGATCTACCACTAAGCATTATATTTTTGTCCGGTGAAGTGTTTAGATCGTCCTTTTTGTTATTTGTCTGAGTGCGAGTTATTCTACGACCTGTGTCATTTCAGTTTTCCACCTGCTGTGTCTGCTGTGTCGTGTGTCATTTCCTAGGTTTCATGTCGCTTTTTCACAAGTCACATCACATCGCACAACTTTCACCGCAGTACAATCAATTATTCACGACCAATTTACCATTTGCTTTGCGTTATATATGTTTTTGTATTTGCGTGGGTAAATCCCATTAGCCTACTTATGCTTAGTATCCTCTTATTACGTCACAATCATCACTAAAAAGTAAGCAGACAAATAGCTCAATAAACTTTGCAACCATTTTGCTTATGTTTCGTTTGCTATCTTAATGAATTTACTTTTTAATGATCACATATTTTCTCACTGCAGATTTTTGTTTTCATTGGACTAGAAAATAACATGAAAGGGATTGAGTTTTTGGCTGCGGTGATCAAAAGTGCTTATTTTAGTTCCTTTAAATATTAAGAAGAGAAAATATCAAAAATACAGGTAAAAACGTGTGCACGTTTTCTACAACACAAGTAAACAGAAATGGTGTTCCCGATATATTTAGTATGTTTTTATCTAAGTATTCCAATAGTGTCAATATTATGTCAAACGAAAAGCTACAAAGGATATTTTTATTTTCAAAATGACTTTTCTAACAAAAAAGTAAAGGTTGTAGTTGTATTGTGTATAAATACTTGACTGTGTTTGAGTACAAACTGGAGTAATATAGGATTAAATAGAAAATCGGTATATGATCACAAAACAGCTTTTTGGTGGAAAACAAAGAGTTTAGCAGGTAATAATGACCTCATTACTTTCAAAGAAAGGACAGTTCTATCATCAACCGCTAAATCTTGATAATGATTATGATCCCATAAAATAATGGGTAGTAAAAAGTGAACAAGAGCTATACTAACATCATGCATCCACACGGTCTACTTTTCCATGTTGCCGTAATGTTAGCTCTTCATAAAACGGGATTATGGGCTGAGGGTTTAACGTTCAAGGAAACTTTTTTCACATCTTCCCAATTTTCTCATTTTTATCCGACTCAAAAAAGGCAAAAAAAATCGGCTTGCTGATCCCTTGATTTCTCATAGCATCTAGTTTTTGTACTTGAACCATTGTATTTCGTTTTTTGTTCGCTTTGTCGTTAGGATTCACAAGTGTACCAGTTTATAGTAATGGTCAAAACTCACAATCTGAACAAGTGAATAGGAAAAGGCATATATACGAGTCTTCTGTGTGCATACATATTTCATTTGGCCTTTGGAAAAGCCTGCATGCTATTTTTTGGTGTTAAATGGACACTAATGTCAGTGAAAAATGTAATATATATTTTTTCCTTAAAAACTTGTATTTTTTTGACATCGCAATGCACCACTGTACCCTGACTGGTGGTAATGGTTTTGTGGAGCACCTAAAATCAACAGTACAACTGACTCTCTTGGTGAACATTTGTATGTGAAAAATGTGAAACTGAATTTTGTACCCTGTGCTTTTCGAGAGAACCAGGATCGGAAGTAAAAGAACAAATTTTTCAAAACACTTTAGGAGTCTAACTAAATATATGGGATCCAATGAGTTATGCGATAATAATGAAATGTGGTGATATTATTCTGACCTATGGAATTCGCATAGCCTTGTATGGTTTTTTTTTGTGTGCATATCGTTGTAAGCTTACACTACACTTATGTGGGATATTCAACATAAAATGTGCATATGGTTATTATATGTTAAAATATTTGACTTTATCATGATTAGCAACCGCAGCATGCATACAGCAAAAACATGATACATGATATGAAAGCTGCAGACACAGTATCAACGTCAGCTCTATCTTATTGCAATTCGTTGTCATGGGGAACGGACATGTGTGAACATGGACCTTGCAATATAATACAAGCTCTAGAGACCTATTTTTATAACTGTCAGTATTATCCCATGAGGCTGACAGGTAAAAAAAATAACGTCAACCCCTTTTACACAACATCATAATGGTTTCATTCCAAACATAAGTTACTTCTTTCATTTCCCCCTGAAATATATAAAAAGCAGTGAGATAAAATAGATGATGCACTGAAAGTGTTCAAAAAGTAGCCAATGCAGAATTATATTCGTTGAATACGATATTCTGTCCTATGCACACAGAAATTAGCATTAATTTTGTCGTTGAACAAGATGAAAGAGAAAAAAAAAACAGTAAAGGATTGATTTTCTCTTTCCTTTTAAAAGACTGGAATGTTATTGCAAAGTAAGCGAACTACACACGCAAAAAGTATTTTTTCCCCGAAAAACACAGGCAGGCGAGGGAGGAATTGTCTGGAGAAATAAAGTACAATTTTCCACATGTCGTTCCGTCTTGCTGCTCTGTAGAAATGTCTGTGTCCAATACTGAATGAGCGTTGTTCTGCCCGTTTATATTTTAAGCAAATAATATGATAATGTTACTGGTAAGTAATGTTTGGCGTAGCGTGCGTACTTTGTACCGAATATTGGCTTTTATATGGAAATTTGGCAGTGTAGTACACTAAAAGAATTCCCAAAGAAATTTGCTACTTTCTTTTGTAAATTTTCTTCAGAAACTTTTTTCGTAGAATTTTTTATTTTGTATCTTTGAGTAAAGTTTTTAATGGAGCATATGGTCTAAATAATCGATAGTACGAAGTTTATTTTGAAACGGAATGTATGAATTTATTTGTCCCTTCGTTCGATCATACATTTTACAAGAAATAGTTAAGACTAGTCAACTATGATAATGTTTAATAAAAATTATATTATGTTTTATTATATTTTTATTTCATGCATTGTGAAAAGAGCAGTTAATGTTTTGTGATATTCAAGGGTCAACAAAAGCTATAAAATTGCACTACTGATAGCTTCGTGTGTCAAGATAAAGTGAAGTGTTGTATTATTCGGGCATTGTTTTAAAACTAAAGCTGCAGAGAAAGCTTTTTTTGTTTGGCGAAGCGTTTCAATTGTCTAGAGAACTATAGAACTATGACTATGTGATGAACGTGATTGCATATAAAAATGGGAGGTGGTGTTTCGTGTGCCGATAATTTTTCTCTCATGGTATGCATGGCTGGTGTCGTACCATTTTCAAAGCAAGCCATGTATGAAAATTAGATAAAATGTGAAGCTTACGTATATTGCATACTTCTTGGTATTTATTTTAAGGAATGAAGCTTGGAAGCATGGAACTCATGTTTTCTATTTCTGATCAGTTCTGACTGGAAACTTTTGAAGTTTTTTTTTAGAAAGTTTCATAGGTATTTTCCAGAAAATATTTTAGTTTAGTTTAGTTAGAAAAAATAAAGTGAGTTTACTTGATAGAATTCTTGAATAAAATATTTTTGCAAGGAGGTGTAGTCAAAGTAATGTAATAAATGAATGAACCAATACTGCTCTCTCGTTATGTTCAGTTAAATTCGTCTTTTCATATTTTAATGAGAGGCCTTTACTCACAATCAGTAGTGCATGAACTGTGATGCTCTAGCAAAAAGGAATTTTACTCTCTCAGCCCAGTTGACAGTACTCGACTCAATTGCACTGGTGGCAGCAGCAATATGGTAATACCTAAATGTTTGCTGGCATGGGGAAACCACAACCTGACAAGATATAAAGTGCACGAGCACCACATATAGTTTCTCCTGATCCAGTCATGCACCTCACCGTTTTCATCTATAAACGCGTTAATTCCATTTATTTCACACTATATCCAAGTTAAAAATTATGGCAACACTCATGACAAATAGAGGTTTTGACTGAAAAACCTTATATCTTTAGATGCCCTTGAGTTCTTGTACAAATAAATTCATCCGACTGTTATTCTTCTAAAAGGATTTTTTCGTATGCTGTTCAAAATATTTACTGAAGTGGAAACGTGCAAGTGGCATGCATAGACTTTTGATCTGATAACAAAAACATAAACAAATAAATAAGCATTTCTTGCTATGTACATTCGCCAAAAATTTATTTGGTCCACTAGTCTTGTAAATTTAGTAGTATACTTTTAGTAAAATTGTACGTCCATACCAGGATTGTTGCAGGCTATAGTTATCATCTTGCTATCATGTTTATTCGGAGAAAATTTTTGTCGATGAAAAGAGTTCTGGAATTTAGATAGAGTCGTCAATCCATAAAAATGCAAGGAGTAACAGTTGTGTCATATTGACTAACATTTTGGCCTTTAAGCCTTACTGCATTATTATAACTCTCAGGATGTTAACTGCAGTACTTAGAATAATTGGACAGTATCAATCTTCGTTTTTTATTATTCAATTGCCAAGAATCCTATTTTGGCACTGAGATCATAAACAGTAAATCATATAATACGAAAAAACTGCATAATGTACATAATTTATTCATATTATTAGTAAGATTGGCGCTTCATGAACATTCCACATGCGCATTAATGAGAATAAATGTATAAACATATGTATGCATTTGTATGCAGCGTTGACATCTTTGAAATAATATTTGTCACTATCCGTCTCCTTTTTGCCATAAAAAACTTTAAAACTATCGTAAAATGCAAAAAAAAAAGACTGCAGACGTCATAAAATCAAAACAACGTTGAATGTATCATCAATGACATGTTGAAACATATTTTACAGTCATATTTAGACACTTATTACATATCCCGTTATTGTAAGCAAACATAAAATTTGGAGTGGGTCAATCTGTCACTTAGGCAATGAAACTTGTATATTATGGTTCTGACGGCAGCGTCACAAGTACAAGACACAGTTAAACAAATTTACACACTGGATTCCCTACCACCCAGTGCGTATATGTATGCATATAACTTATATACTGCATGCTTGAAAGAATCACGCGAATTCCTTGTTTATTTAGGGTAAGGCAAATGACATTTTTTTAGCTGGAAAATGGCATTGTTTGTTAAGTACTTTGCGGTAAAAGTGATCTCAAGTTACTGCAGCCTTTTTCATTGTACGCATTCCGCTCATATAGCATGTAAACATGCTCCTTGTCTCTGGTGACATAGAATATGCTATACAAAAAAATCCCTGTCATCTATCTCTCATTGTATATCAAGTATTACACGCAAAACAACCTACACTGAAAATGGTAAAGTCAATAGTATACTCGCACTCGGGTCTTAGTTTACTTGTTGCTACATAAAACATTCTTTGGAATTTGGAAAATTGCTTTGTTAAGTTATAGAAGAGAAAGTTATTTCTCATTTTCCGTTTCGCTGCATTTGTCAACTTGCTTGTTTGATGGATGGTGCATGATAAATGAAATTTTTTCACGTGCAAATATTAACTTTTTTTCTTATTCTTTCCAGGCAATGCAAAGCCTGATATTCTCTGGTCAAATGTTTGACTTTTAAAAGTTATTTCTGCATATTATAAACTATGATGGGATGTCAAAATTTCTGTTAGTCATTTAGGCAGTGGTTTTTGTACAAAGTATATTAATCTGACAGTTTAAAGATTAAAAATATTCATATACATTTAAGGCATTCTCAAACATTTTGCAATTTTTATATTAAATTTTAAATTGCTAAGTAGGTCTAAGAAGATCCAAAAAGATAAAACTTCGATTAAAGAATTTTTTTAAATGAAGCCTTACAAAGTATGAAATATTATTACAAATTCCCTTCTGTTACCTCTTGTATGTTTATAAAGCAGCTTGTTGTCTTTGATAAAGTTTGTGCCGGTCACTGCTTATTTATCTTTAGTAAGGTTCTGGATGTTGGTGACTGATATAGGTTTACATTTTGCTGAGTTTGCGTTTCTTATTTGTCGTCAAAGTCTTGAGTATTTCTACATTCAGTTCAAATACAGACTACGTTCGAAGATAACGGCTTTAAGAGAATTTTTCCATTGAGCTCTTTATGAACATGACAATCAAGCAAGACGAACATACAAAGAGTGGAATGATAGCGTTTACTTAAGGTACAACCATCCATTTCCATATTCCATGCAAACAGTTACACATAATATGCAAACAAACACGGTGGGTCATATCATGAGAACATTAGTAATGGAACTCTAAAATAAATAAAGATTGAATAAACAGAAACATTTTTTCTATTTCTATTTTAGTCTCTAACAAGGAACACTGCTTTGATGTGATCAGGTTAGAATAAATCAAATTTCAAATCAGTCGCAAATTTTCTTTTGTAACGACGTTCCTAGATTTATTTTTCTTGTAATATAAAATTTAGTAGTTTTCTTTCTCTTATTAGTAAATTGCTCGTCTCAGCTCGTTCAGCTGCGACATAACGAATAAAAAAGCAATGCAGCAGTGTAAAAATCAACATCAGAAATGCTTTGTTATCTATGTGATGAGTATACTTGTCTAATTGCTAAATATTTTGTAGAATTATCCTTAATGAAGGAATTCTCCTTAATTTTGTGGTTCTCTAAGCAACCACAAAAACAAGTACTGAATGTTTTCTTTACACAAAAAAAGAATTCATCTTGGCCACACCAGCAAAGTATTCCTTGTCAGTCACACTCACCTTGTAATTTATTTATGTACCCTACTCCTTGATAATATTCTTTTTATTTGGTTACTTTTTTAGACTTAGTCTTTCCGAGTTCTCATCCCCTTTTCTCAAGTATGCCCTCCTCCAAGAGAACCACGTCCATCGCCAAGGCTAGATTTATTTTTATTGACTTTTGCCCACACAACCATACACTTTCTCTGGTGAGGAGTCTGTGTCTAGTGCCAGCTTTACTATACTTTTAGAGAGTAGGCAAATAATACACATAATCCTGTGTCTCCACTTTCCACTCTTTGCCACTTGTATCATGACTTTTTGTTATGCGTTCTTCTTCCTTTTATTTTTAACTACTTTCTTCACCACACTATTCCAATACTCCAGCTGAAACGAAGCAGACAAAAATGGAAAAGTTTCCTTTTCTAGGAAGATACAGAGTAATTTTTCAGAATCAGCGGAGAGGAAATAGGATAAAAGATTTCCCTCTTGTACGTATATTTTTACTAGACATGACGCAATCCATACTTTATATGCGCGCGTTGCCAACAACGCGATTACTCTAATTGTCACCAGAAAAATTGGCATATGAAACATTATTGATAACTTTCTCCACACAACAAAAACTGTTTGTTGGACTTGACTTACATCAACACAATTGTCAATATTACGTGACTATATAATCATCCAAATTTATGTGCATAAATTTACATTTAAGCACTTATCAAATATTCAAACTTTCCTTGTGAAATATTTATGTAGTTAAATATTACTTGTGTAGAAATCAAGTAAAACACTAATTAACAACTTTTGACAAAAGTTGAATTTTAAAGTAGCATTTTTTCAAATTAGCTTAAAAGGTATCCATTAAGTCTAAGAGTATTTGCATATTTAATTTCAAAAGAGAAAGTTTTCTTCTGCAGATTCAAGGACTTTATACCACAAAGGTTTACAAACTATCTTTAAGCAATCCACCTCTTGTAAGTGGAGCTCAAATTATGTTACTTCCAAAAGATTTGAAATGTCGCTTAGCTAAGTTTTAGGAAAAGTCTGACTCAATTTACAATTCTCGGAAAACATCTTATGCACTTACACTTTTCCCTGTTTTTTGCATGAAGTATACACGTTGAGAACAGCAAGATTTTTACATGATTTGACATTTGTCACCTTTTTTTCTTTCCACCCCACCAACACCACCCAAAAGCAAGTGTTCTTACAAGCTCAACGAAAAATATTACATTTCAGCTCTTAAATTTCCAATCCATAACATCATGATATTGTTACCTTATCTCATAACATCTGATCTTGGTCACATTTTTACTGGGATGCTTTTCACTTAAGTAATGAAGGTTATCCATATCGTCTTTTCAAAGTTAAAGCTACTTCTGTACTTTCTTTATAGGCAGAATAATAATAATTTGAGGTGGCACTTCATCTCAATTATTCTTGTCACATTGTGCAGTTCGTCCTCGTTACAGATATTGGTTCAATTTCTCCATAAAAAACAAAATATCGTACTGTGATTGTAAGTAATGTGGAACTGCGTGCCACTGCTCACTTTCTGGATCTTTGCAAACTGTCGATAACTTTTCCAAGTCCATTCTCTTTAGCTTACTTTTGCTACATGTTTGTCTTTTGTCATTTTTATTCTTTGTACCTATTTTAGTTTCGCGTAGAAAACTCTTTTGTTGAGTAAGAAAGTTGTAGAATAAAGTGAAAGTGTGACTTTGTAGATCATTGCTGACTTCTCCACCACTTTAGTTTTTGTATGTCTGCCATAGTCAATCATAATGCTTGCATACCTACGTATACATATGTAGACCATTGCACATAGTGTATCTTGTTTCCAAAAAAATATGGAAACTCAAAGTGGTTATTATGCCTTGCGCTTGTTATCAACTTTGTTACATCTTTAAAAGAGTTCCATGACGAGAAGATGAATTTGACAGAAAGAGGAAAAAGCTTTTCGTAGGGGGAATGCAAAAGTTATTTGAGTTGTTTCTGTTGAATCGTTAGGTTAAGATGTTGGGATCATTATATATTAACGTACTGCTGAGTATGGGGAGCAAGTAGGACAGGGATAGAAAAAAAAAGAAGATTTTTGCTACGTAGACGGGGAGGCCTACGATGGACTACCGGAACCTGTTTCCCTCTGTTTTCTCGTGTTTGCAGCAATAGCTTCTCTTTGATCACGATAATGCTGAAGTTCTTCATAACGGGTAGTTCACTAAAAAAAATTATGCATTTTCCTGTACTAACTATAGGAAACTCTATTCGCAGAATTTACAGTATGTAGACTTACGAATTTCCATCTTAATTAGTTAAAAATCAGGTTTGAGAAAAAACCAGGTTCCGGCCATCCATTGTTAGTATGTTAAATAAATAAATAATAGGCATAGATGGATTGCGGCATTATTGTGTAATTGATATTGGCATACACTACTGAGAAATATTTAGATACAGGTTTGTGTTTAACCCACTGAAAATGGAAAAGTTGAAAGGAAAAAGTTTACTGGAAAAAAATTCTTGGTACTGGAATATTGCATCGTTTTTGTTTTCTCAAGCCACGTCGTACTTATAGGAAGTTGAGTACATGAATAGTACTTTATTTTAATATAATGGAGCACATACAAAAGTTGAAAAGGGAAAGTTTAACAGTCTGGAAATTCGGAAAAAGCAATGTGTTGAATGATGATATAACTGTGTAATGCTGTATTCATCATGAAAAGCAATGCAATCTCTGTTGCAACCAAAGATGTTCTTGGGTATTTCTTAAGAGAAAGTTATAATCCTCACAGCTTAAAAAAGTATATTACACTGTCATGATTTTGCATAGAGACTGAATATTTTGTGTGAAAACACCGTCACTTTGATGAAGAAAGTGTCATTTTGTAGCTACTTATGACACTATCTCGTAAGTTTCGTGAAGATGTGGCAAAGAATTCCTATTAGGCAGTTATGCTATGGTGCATGAGAAATGTTACACTTCATAAAGCAAAGAGAATTCTGTGAATTTTAGAAATTTTCACGGACTCAAAGCACATATCAAAGCACTGTCATGTTGTATTGACTGTTCTGTAAGCAGGTGGAATCAGAATGCTTATATTTGACTAACGACTATCACCAAAAAATATTATTATTTAATATAAAATTTATATTTTTTTCTGTGATAAATTTACAGGCGGAGCATGGCAAGGCTGTGAACGTGTAAGCAGATTTATTTCGGGAATGAAATATGGAATCTTCCGTAAAAATGATCAGCACATTTTATTACCAGTTCGTTGTCGAAAGCTCACTTGATTACAAAGAAGAACAGGAAGAAGTAGGTGCAGTCAGAAGAAAGAAGAAAAATGACTGAGCTCACTTGTTCGCCCAACCCAACGAATGAATAGCACTTTGTTATTGCGTACCTTTACTCTTCTTATGTAACAACACACCTTTTATATATTAAAGTCAAAGAAAAGAAAAGTACACACACCATTCTACTTCCACTGACTGACTTTGTGTAAATCTCTCCATTACGAAATATATATATAAAAGGTAAGAAGATCACAAAAAGATGCCAATGAAAAGAAGCCAAAAAATTGGCAGATGACAGAAATGAAATGAGGACAAAAAACATTATGTCTATCTGACTAACACAAGTTGACTTGTTCTGTACAGGAATAGTAGGAAAATGTACGTTCTCAAGAATAAAAAAAGGACAAAGAATGAAATTCGAGATAAAAACCTCAGTGACTAGTACTGGTTTTCTAAAAGCAATGACATTTAAATGGAAAGTAATATTGCAGCAGAAAAATACAATTTGCGTTGGCACAAGATACAGACACGTTCCTACTGCGTAACATCGTCATCGTCAGCATTATCAACAAAAACTTTCAACGAAACGTCCAGTTTGAACACATTGAAATCCTAAAAGAGACAAGAAGAACAAAGATTTCATTAAGAAATAAACTGTTGCTATTGCTTTCTATGCTGCCACAATTTCATTTCATGCTGCTATATAGTGTATTCATTCAAGCATAATGCATCTTCGCCAAGCAAATTAGTTACAAAGTTGCAAAATAAAGCTTCCTTCCGGTGAAAAGGCTGTGACAGACTGAACACAAATAAAAAATAATTTCACCAGGGAAAATTAAGAAATTTGGCAGGGTGTGCATTTACTCTTGCTCCTTTTCATTGGAAAGTAGTATCTAAGTGAATCTCTGTGTTCTAAACTACTCAAACACTCAAAAGGAACAAGTTTTAATTAGTTTTCTGTGCCAGTGTCAGTTCTCATTCTTGTGCAATGCAACAGTAAAAAAGGGAAGTTTTTCATCAAGTACATATTTGCTGACATGTTGACAAGATTACTTAATATAGCAAGTGTTACGCTATCTCAGATCGAGAGATGACCTTTATTGTGCGTTCGTTAAAAATCTTTTAGTTTAAAAGAAAACATAAAAATAATGGATCCAGGATAAAACTTAAAAAATTATGACTACAAAATGTGTGAAGTACCTGTCGTTAAAGTCGGATGAATAGAGAAGAAATCGTATCTCCTCATCAACTAAAATAAGGATAAAACCAAACGCTTGTACAATTTTATTCACCGCCAGTATTACTACGACACAATGGCAGCACCAGGAGGCTCCTATTCGACGCTAGATATTATGTGGATTTCTCTTTTCTCCTTTATGCTATCAGTTGCTGTACTTGGAAATACGCTTGTCATTTGGATTGTTTTAGGTAAGTCGTAAATAATAATTACGATCAGTCATTATAAGACCCGAAGTGCATAATGAGTTTGATTTATAGCAGAGGTTGAAGTTACTTGTAATGATGGCCGTAAAAAATAGTGTCCATTAACTTTAATAGCATAACCAATAACAAATATATGCATAACATGTTAAATGCAGGAATCTTGTGTCCCTGAAAAAAAGAGAGAAAAATGAGTAAGAAAGATGGAACGAGATTTCAGTGAGCAATCGTGCCTTCATAATATTTCCTCTATCATACAAAAATATTTGGGAGGGCAGAGATATTGTATGCATACTTATTTTGCGGATAATGTTATGCCTTAATTCATTTATTTAATATCCTGGGCAAACTTTGCTCATTTTAATGAATAGTCCGTCATGGATGAGTACTATGTCACAAATGAAAGCAAATCATTGTGATCTGCTGCTGCGTAGGAGTATCAATATGCTGCAATCTGCCTTTGTTTCTAAATCTTTGTTTATTCAGATTCATTCAGATTTTTTTATAAGTTGTACATAACAGGGAACAGTGCAATACATCCCATGATCATTCGCATAGTTTTTAAATGTTAGAAAACTAAATATAAACTAAAAGCTGTTCATAATATATAAATAATTTTGTTTGAATTGTGATGTTTATGAGTGTCAGGTCAGTTGTTATGGTGACAACTACACAGAGAAACCCAATATTTATCGCGACTGAATACACTTTTTGTTTTATCTTATAAGGATGCATATGTATCCATTCAATTAAAAGCATGCTATTTACAATCAACGAATGTATTACACCATCAGAAAACCTGGTGTGGTTTATGCAAGACCATCATTGATCGTGCGACCCCGTCACTTTCGTCAGGTATGTATGCATGTATATTCCAGGGAGGTGGGTGTACATCTTCATCAAAAATTTAATGAATTCTGATGTTGGATGTTGTTGATGTTTTTACGACTGCCTGCAAGAAAAGAGGTACATATGGGACATTACATTTCATGTGAAAACGAGAAAGCAAAATGTTTATTAAGGAGTCAGGAAAGTTTACAACTCGACTTACCTGTAGGGAATACTGTAAGTACTTCTGCCACTCTTCATTTTTTGTAACTGTTCACTGGTTGACTTGTTTAGTGAAGTGGGGGTGTTATATGCTTACTTTAAATACCTATAATCAAATCAGCCTCGCATGGTTTACAGTGATGTATATACAAATATAAATATGCTTTATGACATCCCAAAAGATGAGAGACGGGAGTTGATGAAATAAAGTGGTTATAAAGGTCATTAATGTACGCGTGCTTAATTATTATAAGCGCTTTTAGTATTATATAAAGATTGTTTATGCAACTTGTTTATAACACATACATACGTACGCCATACACACCAAGCTTTAAGATGAACGTGGCTGGTGAAGGTGACGCAGCGGGGCAATTCTGATAGTTCCCAACATTCTTATCATTTTCCCGTTTGTACAATGCAACTAGAGCTATCTGAAGCTTTTATGAATTTAAAATTACATACTTACAATATAGTATGAGAGCATCAGAAAATTACACATAAGCTGGGTTCCAACCAATTTGACTGAGCTTGGCATGTTTTCTCATATATTTCTCATTCATTTATCTTGCACGCTTTTTTATTTCTTCTCAATGTAAATAAAGCTCAAATGAAATTATTAATTTTTGCAGAAGGGAAAGCTCTCTTTTCCATTATGTTCTTTCTAAGAGATAATCTCTGTTGGAGGTGCTCTAGAATTTCAATCGAGAAATCAAAGTGATTCATGCAGAAACATTGACGATAGTGAGTTTCTTTGTTGCTGTTACAATTTACGTAATTTTAAATGAGCTTTTAATCTTTAAAAAACCAAGGTCATGCTACTGCGCGCTTTTTCGTTGTTATGAATCGTAATTATTATCATAAGGGAAAATCTTTTAGAACCCAATGAAATTATTTTTTCTTCATTATTTCATTTTTTAAAATGAAAAATTCGGACTGAAATTCCACTTTAATCTCCCAAAAATATTGGATACCATAATAACTCAAGTTAAAAGTCAGAAGTGGAAACGGAGATTGGAAAATCTGTCATATGATTATTGCACATTTGAAATCTCGAACTAAACAAGGGTTTTTGTTTTTACTCCTAGATCGATAATGTTGTATTTAGGTTTTATATTAACAAATTCATAAATTAAGAAAACAAGGATATCAAAGTAATTATTGAATTTGTTGTTTGTTAATGAGGCCATTATAAAAGTGATTATTAATCTCGTCTCCAGTAATTTATTCTAAGAAAACAGCGTATGAATGTCAAGCACATGCACGTATTTTAAGTAAACTTTGTCACGTGTAAAGTAAACTAAATTACATTAATTTTTTGTTTACAGCTCACCGACGGATGCGAACAGTGACAAACTACTTTCTTCTCAACTTGTCAGTTGCAGATTTGACCATGGCGATTTTGAATGGGGCACCAAATTTTTTCTATATGCTTAGAAGGTAAATTTGTAACAGTTTACGTAACATTTTGTCCACTTGTCAGTTGAATGTTTCATGAATTATATTTCTTTTCACAGTGACTGGATTTTTGGCGAGATTCTCTGTGTGGTCAACAACTTTGTGGCAAACTTTACTGTTGCTGCGTGTGTGTTCACTATGATGGCTATTTCAATTGACAGGTAAATTGAATGAATTTATGTAAATCTCAGTATTGCTTTATAAGTATTGCATTTATGTAACGGACATCAAAAAATCAACAAGAAAAAAAACAATTGTTACGACAGCATTTCGAGTTTCATGGTCCATGATTGGACAAATTTAAAGATAAAAAGTAGGGCAAGCTTGCGTCAGAGCAGAATTTGGAAACCATTTTTTTGCTGGCTCGCTATTAAAAAAGCAAAAAAATGTTTCGATTTGGTGCATTACAATATCTTGCACGTAATTTGATCATAGATGCACTGCACATGATATGGTAGATCACGACAAGATTTTTTGGATGGACGAAGCCTTTTGAAAATCTCTAAAGCATGTCGTTATAACAAAAGTATTATATAATTCATTTCTAGACAATGTTTTCACCACAATACTTTTCCTATGGTTTTTTTCAAATCAATTCTGTATCATATAACTTCATGTGAACCAAGCATTAGACCATTTGAAGTCATAAAGTCACTGGTTTTAAAGCAAACAATGCAATGTGAATAAAACAGTACATCAGTTCCAATAAAGTTCTCGGTGCAGTCACATAAGCATTACTAATTCATGTGAATGCTCCTGATGCCCATGAGTTTTGACTATTGAGTCGAATAACACATTTCCTAGTATCAAGGATGCAGTACTAAAGCCAGTTTGTAGTTTTGTGTTACCATGAAAGGAAAGCTAATGTGAAATGTAGGGGTGTTTTATTGGAAAATTATGGAAAGTTACATTTTAACGTTCTCTTGAAAAAGAATACATTTTTAGAACTTTACTTAGATCCAAATGTTATATAAAATTTGTACAACATTAGGTATGGGAAATAAAAACCAGTACATTGAATTTTTGTTTTATTTTTGCTGGCAGATGGATCGCCGTAATGCGTCCGTTGGAACCTCGCATGACAAAGAAATCAGCATGGCGAGCAATTTTAGCTATTTGGATTTCCAGCGCAGTACTCGCCTCTCCAGCACTTTTCTATTCTCGAACTAAAGAGTACGCTGATGTGCGTAGTTGCATGGTAATCTGGCCTGACGGGAAGACTCCAGATGAATCTGTGTATGATTTATCGTAAGTTTTTTAAAATCATTTTTTGTGTGATTGGTTTGTAAAAAATCAAAAAAATGAAATTACGTATTTTATATATATATCTTCTTCAAAATATTTCAGGTACAATGTTTGCCTGCTGGTCATCACTTACGTTGTCCCTATGACTGCAATGGCAATTTGCTACGGGTCAATGTCATGGGAGTTGTGGGGACACACGCATATTGGGGAAGTGACTGAAAGGCAGAGGAACTCAATGATTTCCAAGAGAAAGGTAGAAAAAATGGTAAAGCAAATTTTTGTGCGGCAGTGTCGTTCTTTGTCTCTTTTTCCTTCTGTTCCCGTTTTGTTCAATTTCAAAATTTATCGTTCCAAACGCATTTTTTTCGTATTTTCTTTCTTTTACTATTGTACGTTATCATTGAAAAGGAAACAATAATTGGTACACTGTTGCTCCGCTTTTAACATCAAATCATACAAGAAGTTGCACATGGAGATTGCAAAACAAATGCACAGTAAAGTAGTCCGTCACTACACTTTAAGTATGACCATTAAAACACTGCAATTGATCTTCAAAAGCAATTATTTACTTTGAACTTACTTAGTGGAAGGAAAGTGAATAAAATGAAATACATTTGTGGAGAATTTCTGCGAAGTCCACAAGTTTCCAGACGTGGCTACTCACATTTCAATCACCACAAAAGAGAATGAACCCACTTGTCACACAGTAAAATGAGCTCGTGATCGAGTTTGTCGTGAAACCGACCGGTTGTAGTGAAAGCTGACATGATGCGAAGTGGTGGCCAACAGTATATGAAAGGAACACGACAAAGTGCTCCAATTCTATAGGAATATATATAGTAGCATGCATGAACTCTGTCGGTCTGCACGATCTTGAAATAAACTTGCGAAAAGAAATTTTTATGTATGTGATCTGGTTTTACAATAAATCGTCCATTTTCTTTACCTCCACTCGCTCTTGCCATCTTTGTTCTCCTTTCAAGTGAGACGTGCTGCGGGGAATAAGAAAATGAATAAAAATCTCAAAGAGATATCAAAAGAAACTCAGTAGATATTTTTTTGGTATTCTTGCTATGTCAGTAAGTAGTAAAAACAAAGTTAAAAAAGTTGTACTGATTTTGAGATAGCGTGTGGGACGACAATATGAAAAGGTGGGATGGTGATAACTTCGGAGAGGATTAGGAAAATGGCATGGAAAACTTCGAGATAATTCATCCATACGATTTCGAAGGAAAACTATGACTGTGTAAACTAACACGGATCATGTCAATCGAAAATGGTAGTTGTGACTAGATGATATGAAAGGCTAGTGAGATGAGGCGACTAATCACTATCTATATAAAAACATGACTTCAGATAAAAAAAAAGTTACAGTCTCGTATTATAATAAAGTCAACGGGTGATGAAATACAAAGAATATATTATGAAGGAATTCTTTCCTCCTAACCAGGGCGGGTATTTTCCACTAACCTCATCATGAATTCATCATAACTGAATACAATGGCACGAGTTTGCGAATCCTTTGACGAGAACATTGACAACAACGATCAGGTCGTGAAGAGGAAAGGGATCAAAGTTAGTCGACAAGTCAAAGTCAAAGAGATCTGCAAACAATTTTCAAGGAGCTGAGAACGGTTTTGGTTGGGAAATCTGATATTTACAGAAAGAAGCAAACAATCTGGAATACAGGGGATGGATTCATGTGAAAAATATAGTGCATGGCCTTGACAAGAATGAAAAAAAGTTCACTGGATAATGTACTTGATATGCGGCACGATTCAAAGGAAGAACGAACTTGTGTAATGTCGCAATTTGAACGGAAGTTTAGAAGATAAAGAATACATTTTGAAGTACGTAGGGAAAGTCGAGTCGATTTGTAGATTAGAGAAACTTTCACAAGAACCACAAATATAATATAGCATAAGGTTCATATAGAAACACATACATTTATCGTAATCGTCTGCCTAAAAATTTGCATCAGAACACACAAAGAATACAATTTGTCTAAGGAAATTTATTGATTACCATAAAATTACCGAGGGAAACTGGGAGGTTCTAAAAGAAGTACAATAATAGAATTCTGAAAAACAAACTTTAAAATGTTTCAGTATTCAACGGTGCTGTAGTGTTACTATTGCCCTGTAATTAAATTAAAGGCGTTTTGATGTCATGGCTCATCGTCTGTTTCATTTTAGTGCAATCGTGTGAAAAACCGACCAAAAATTACAATAAATCTATATACAAACCTGTTATGTCAACAAGTATCAATTTTTGATTTAGGGCAGGGTAACTCCAGACATGGAAATTGGGCAAGGACAACCTGCCCTTCATCCTTGATTTGCAAACAATTGACATATTTCTATAACGTATACATAAGCACACATTTAACATCTTGCCTGTCCTTGGCAAAGTTATCATCAAAAGGCGGAATGTAAATTGAAACTTATTATTATTTTTGGTGACAAAAACACCTCCTCTGTTTCAGTAAGAAAAGAGTTAGAATATTGGAATTGGTCAATAGTCACGTAGAATTTTGTCATTAAATGATAATTGGATTCCTAACCCTAAGCCAAAGAGGATAATGTTACGTCTAACAAATGATTACAGAACTTCTTTATAATTGGGTTATAGGGGTGTTCTTACAATAAGTATAACTACTAACGAATAACAGACGGATTTGAAATACAATACCGTCTCTAAGGTATTTTAACCTTCTGACATATGTGGCCCCTCCGACTAGTACCATGATAAAAAAAATTCTACAGTATTATAAAGTATTTTGTGATTGATGCATCATTCATAAAGTTTGGATGTAAATGGTAGTGTACTGTAACGTATATAAATGATGAAGGATTGGAAAACATTATCAATTAAATAGTTTCAGCCTACATTAATTTAAATACGTTCATATAATGTTTTCGCGTGGGAGACTCTGATGTAAGCTCTTCAGAATGGAAATTACAAAACAAACATGTATGGGAGCATGTAATTTTCGCGAGAATTGATGCAAACAGTTTTTATAATTGTCAGAATTTTGTTGATGTAAACGTAAATAGGACATACGTAAGAGTCAAGAATTAAAATTCCCAGCAGACCAAGAAAGAAAACTTTCAATAAAAACAAATTTCCTGAAAAAAAAACAAGCTTGTTTAGTCAAAAATTGTTCTGTTATTTGGTTTGTAGTCCTTATATATTTCCTTGGAGATAATTGGAAGAAAGTATGTTAATGATAAACACTTCAGTTTAATGAAGAACAGGCAAATGAAGATAGAAGTGAAAGTGCTTGTAAAATATAAAATATTCACTTTATTAGTGTGTATAGTGTATTCATTCACAGGATAAACATGAAATTGGAAAATTGAACGGAGCAAAAACTTTAAAAAGTTAACTGATTCAGGGAAAGTATAAGAGATAATATTGAATATGGCAAATTGAATTGTGAAAACTGTTTCCAGTGGTTAGCTGTAGTAAACTTAACAGAATCTTTTTAGCTAGCTCTCTGAACAATGGTTCATCTTTGTTTCTTTGTGTGCGTGGTGGTTGTTGGTTTTTTTATCGGTTTGCTTTTCATGTTATTGCATAACACCACCAAACTTAAAAAGCACATGGAGTCACGTAAAATAGGCAGAGAAAGCATGAAGAAAGGGAACAGCTTATATGATACGAGCTGCAAGAGCAATAAGCAGTGAAGCGGAGTGGAACCACAAACCACCTCAAAGCCTTGATTTCCTAAAAACAGAAGACGGCATGGGAACCGGAACGATTGCACACTTTGCTGTGTAGTCGAGCCATTTATTTTCTGAGAAGGAAAATTTAGCATGTCAGACTTGAGGCATTTTTTTGGTATTGTGTTTAGTAAACGTGGTTTTGTTTTCTGCCTTTTGTATATATTTGTATGTGTGAGCAGTTTGGTGAAGAGTCAGGACTGGGATAGTAGTCTATTGTAAAATATTTATTTGATGGCATGTCAAGCTCCTTGCCAATTTTTGGCGTTCTCGCCTTTCATACACTATCATTTCATTTCATACAATGTAGTGTATAGTATAATCATTTTACCAACATAATATCTGTACATGTTTTGTATATGTATTTATTTTTTATAAACGGTCAGATCAGGATTGCTATTATTTCCATCAGGCAAATATTATTGCAGACAGAGTCTTGACTTGTCGTGTTTAAACAAACAAAGAAAATAAGTATGCGGACGTAAAAAATGTACACGTGTAACGTGACTGCAGGTATGCCAACTTCTGAAAAAAAAAGTTCAAATGGCAACAAGCCATACACTGCAATCTTTCAAGGACAATAAGAGTGGTAGTTCATGAAATGGAAAATTCAACAGGATTACTACTACAGTCATTTTCCTATGATCAGCAATTCTACGGTTGATTAAATGTGAAAGCTGACTTCCGTTTTTTATCACTCCTTTCCTTTAAAATGTATGTTTCTCATGGAGAAATGTGTATGCACGCCTAAATAAATAAAATGCAATTGCGAGCCAAGTGTAAAATAAATATTTGTAGAATTCTCAAGTATCTGTTGAAAAATTGTTGGGTTGGTTCGGTTTGGTTGGAGGATAACTAAAGCTTCCCATTCTGCGAAACTCTTGTAATTCACGTGCGATACTCGAAGACACTGCTTGATCAACAAATGCAGACTAGACATAATGATACAATAAGCGTTTTATTCGCAAAGTCAGTGTGCATCTATTACGGATGTATTATGAAAATGATTGTAATCAAGAAAAATGACATCAGAAGCATTCCACCTTGGCCATTCTTCTTACTAATTCTTTCTCAGCAATTTTTGTGTGGACGTAACCAACCGAATAACCGGAAAATGCTTCATTTCGTTCTTTGCTATTCTTTTACTTCACCGTATTTGGAGGAGATGTTGATTGAATTTACTTTCTTTATTGAATACATGCTGGTGTCTGTTGTGCAATGCGCTAGGTGAATGTGTACAGAAAAAAAGAATAGCATAGAAAAAAAAGTCGATTTCGATTGGTTGGACAAGTTTCCTTTATTCTTCGTCTTCTTGATTTACTTTGCTGGCCACAAGAAAATTGATATATGAAGTTCCTCCCACCCCAGCTTTACTGCATACAAGTCTTTTTCTGGTATTTTCATTGCATTAACTTTTATGTTTGATTGTATTGCATCAGTCAGTAAAAATGGTACCCGTTGCTGATGCAACAGCAGGAGAATCTACAAGGTTTCTCGCATCATCGTCAAAAAGCGTGATCTTGAGAGAGAATAGAATAGGCTGACTGATAAATTTCATTGATGATCAATAAGATGCGGCTAGAAAATATTTCATCGCTATTATAGCTGGGAGCAAGTTGCTAAACAGATATTAGATTTCTATCATCTATCTAACATCAAATTCAAAGGTTTGCCATGATTTGATCATGATGACGAAGAGGATGAAGGCGAAACAGTACCCAACCAAAGTTAAACACAAGAGAAGATTATTTTTGTGTATGAATGTATATTTTCCAAGAAGTTTCTTTACGATTTTCA
>JAQFXM010002868.1:0-22671 GCA_034693345.1 Entomobrya multifasciata
ATATAAGGTCAGCGGACAGCAATATAAGGTCAGCGGACAGCAATATAAGGTCAGCGGACAGCAATATAAGGTCAGCGAACAGCAATGTAAGGTCAGCGGACAGCAATATAAGGTCAGCGGACAGCAATGTAAGGTCAGCGGACCGCAATATAAGGTCAGCGGACAGCAATATAAGGTCAGCGGACAGCAATATAAGGTCAGCGGACAGCAATTTAAGCTCAGCGGACGACAATTTATAGTCAATGAATCAATTTGATATCATCGTTGTTTATTAATTCCAATTGGCCAAATCCTTTGTTGTCACAAAGTCAAATGCATTTTGACAAAATATGTAAGTCTAGTATTGAATTAAATTTGAAATTTAGTCGTTAGAATAGGTTTTTCTTCCACATGAAAGTCATGTTTTAGGAAATTGAAGAGACTCGGTTTTAAATAAGATTTTACATGTTTTTGAAAACCAAACTTTGGTCAAAATTAACACTTTATTGATAGGATTTTGAAATATGAGACATTTTGAATCTTTTGATAGCCCTTCTTGCTAAACAATCCTACATTCTCCAAAATCAATGGCACTCGATTTCTATGGACCACACATTTAATTACATTGGAACGTCTTTACTTCAATTTGAATACATATTTAGATTTAAAGACGTAATAATCGTCTTTTAAAATTTGTTTTAGGTGGCTTTTAAATTTAATTTAGTCCAACTTTAGAATATGTTTGAATCTTTTTTCTGGGATTATTTCAAATTCTCATTTGAAAACTGTCTTAGGCTTACTCATGAAACAGCTTTTATTTATTTTAGAACGTAATAGATTTATTCATGAATGAGCCTAGATTGATTTGAGAACGTTCTTATATTTAGTTTACAACGTTTTTATACATATTTTAGAACGTTTTTATATTTATTTTAGAACGTTCTTATATTTATTTTAGAACGTTCTTATATTTATTTTAGAACGTTCTTATATTTATTAGACAACGTTCGTATGTGAATTTTACAACGTTCAAATGTTTATTTGAGAACATTATTTTGTTTATCTTAGAACGTTCTTGTGTTTATCATAAAACTTTCTTGTGTTTATCTAAAAACGTTCGTATGTTCATCTAAGAACGTTTAACATTTATTTAAAACGATCATATATATATATTTAAGAATGGTCTTATGTTCATTTAAGAATGTTTTATGTTGATCAGGGAACATTTTATGAATATCCGAGAACATTTTACGTTTGTTTTAGAACGTTTTATTTATATTTGAGAACGTTTTATGTTTATAAGAGAACGTTCTAGATTTATTTGAGAAAGGTCCTTAATTCATTTGAGAACGTTGATATGTTTAGTTAGGTAAATTATTGTTGATTCGGGAATGATATGTTAACTTGAGAATGATTTGTGTTTATTTAATAACGTTTGAGATCTAATTGAGGACGTTTTATGTGTATATCAGAACGATTTTTGCTTATTTGAGAACGATTTTTTGCTTATTTGAGAACGTTTAATGTTTATGTGAGGACGTTGCATGTGCATTTGTGAACAACTTGTGTGTATTGGAGAACGTATCGTGCATATTGGATAACGATTTAAAATTTAGTTGACAACATATTAAGGTACATGTGAGACTGTTTTAAAATTATTTCAGGTCGGTCTAAGTTTAATTTGTGAACGTTTTAAAATTTGTTTTAGAACGAATTTAATGCTTTTATTCGGTTTGGTTTTTTTAGGAAGAAACATAGTTTAAGTATAATAGCTTTCATTTTTTCGTATTTGGAGCATCCAATCTATTTTTTTACCCTTCAGAGCTATTTATTTCGAACGTCAAATAAGGTTCTGTTTTTTCTGCATTCCGAACCTATTCATCGACAAATAAACTCAATCGGTTTACAAGCAATGTGCATTCAAATTGTGTGAGACATACATTTGAATTTACGGAACATCATTAAAAGCTATAGCGAGATTATCAATAAACTTTTTATAGGTCTCAGAAAGAATTTGTAATTTTTTTGATAAAGAAACATTTAGTTAGTAATTTTGTAATGACTTAAATATTTTAATTTCCTGAAAAACGACAAATTTATTAAACTATTGGTATAAATAATCACGATTTCCATGGCATCTGTGTTTGTGTAATGAAATCCATACAAAACGTGCACCGTTTTGCATTATGAGTAAATCAATAAAACAAGTAAACCTGTTGCTCAAGTTTCAGGATCGGAGGCCGGCTCCGACGGCAATTCTAATTAAAGTTGTTATATTTTAACAAATTTGAGCAATTTCGATGTTATATTACCAAAAAACAAAAATGGCTATATTTCGAAAACTATTGAGTTACTTGACAAAATTTGATCCCAATATTATTATCTATCGATTGGTTGAAAAATATATTTTGCCCATTTAAAAAGCTTGGGACCGTAAATTAGCCGTTACTCCAAAACCATTTGACCAATTTGCCCCAAAATCAATAGGGATCCTATTTGGTACTGCATCTATCTGTATACTAAATTTCACTTAAATCGGTTGAACCGTTTGGACGCTAGAGCGCGGATGGATCGACGGACGGACTTTTTGGTCCCGTACCACCCATAGAAAATTTCAGTAAAATCCTGACACGTAATAACCAATCCTCTAAAGGTTCTGGGTTGTTGAAATAATGTAATTAAATCTGTACTTAGCTGGATATGGAAAAGTGTCATTGCAGACCGCTGACCGGTCCGCTGTCCGCTGACCTTATATTGCTGTCCGCTGACCTTATATTGCTGTCCGCAGACCTTATATTGCTGTCCGCTGACCTTATATTGCTGTCCGCTGATGTTTAATTGCTGTCCGCTGAAATATAACTGCTGTCCGATGGAATATAATTGCTGTCCGCTGGAATATAATTGCTGTCCGCTGGAATATAATTGCTGTCCGCTGGAATATAATTGCTGTCCGCTGGTATTTTATTGCTATCCGCTGATGTTTAATTGCTGTCCACTGGTATTTAATTGCTGTTCACTGGTATTTTATTGCTGTCCACTGGTATTTAATTGCTGTCCGCTAAGTACTGTCCGCTGCTGTCCGCTAAGTACCACCCCTACTATGCATATGCTCTTGTCCGCTGTCCGCTAGGTACTGTCCGCTAACTTGTGTTTGGCTGTCCGCTAAGTTGTGTTCAGCTGTCCGATAGATACCATGTACCAATTGGATGCTGTTTGTGGAGAGTCATAACTTTCAGATAGCTCAGTGTTTAAGGGACTCTTGAAAATGCCAATCTTTGAATTGATATTTACAAAATAAAAACGAAATTCTTAACCATTTAATATACAGACAAACCGATTAATTGTATTTGTGTAAAACATCATCCTAGTTAACAATTTACAGAAGCAGATGACCGGATTTTGGCCCTCCCAGCTGTGGGAATAGCGGTGGAAGCCACGAAAATTGGTTATTTGGCAGTTGAATAAATAAAAAGTATAGAAATAATTTGCTATTTTTTTACTTTTACACCAAAATATACTTAAATTAAATAATTAGTTATGTTCATTTATCTTTTTTTGACGAATGACGATGTTCCTTTGACGGGATTGAAGGAAGAAGGGGGAAACGGGCTCCGGTCTTCAGTCCTTTCGTTTGGAGAACTTGACAAAATTTAAAATTGAACCAGAATTTAAAAAAATATTTTTAAAATTTAATTCAAACTTAAAAAGACCACGAAGTAGTTAGCCAATTATTATGTGCAGCTCTTGACAAGAAGCTGGTTGGAATTTTTTAGAAAGGATGCAGCTGAACTGATGTAAAATGTAAAAAAACGCTGAAGTTTTTAAAATGCGCGCGTAAAAGTAAACTTTGGGGTGAACTGAGCAAAATTAAATTCGTAAAAAATGCTCCGAATAAAATAACAAGCTAATAAAATAAATGAGAGATGAATTATTCGTTTTTACAATGTAAAGTGTGTACAGAAATAGGACGAATTCAAATTTAAAGGTTTAATTGTATTATATTTTAAATTAAGTTTAATTTTCGGTTGATAAAAACACTAGTTATTTGTTTCCTTACTTTGCATAAAATTATTTGTGTCGAATTTCTATAATCTGTACATCGGCAAACCAAATCTTTTAGTTGGTTACCTTTTATTCTATATTTAGTAGGATATACTCTCTCGCACATGAATTCAGACATAATCTCACAAATCGAAAGTATCTTTAAACCTTTTGCCTATTTGCTTATGGACATTCTGGGCATGCATATGCATATAAAGTGTTTACAACCTCATGTTGCAGTAAATTTAAATTGTAGATATCTGCCATTACGTTTTAACACAGGAAAGTCACACATCTCATATAAAGGTGGGGAAACGGGTTACGTCCGCCAAATATTTGTGGTTTGAATTTACTGTGTAGTATTATAACTCTGCCTGTTTTTACTATTAACGTTTGTCATGATTTCGTAGATTAAACTTTGTTTATACCATACAAATTTGAATTAATTCTGCATTTTTGAGTGTTGAATCAATTGCCTTGAAGCTTTAAAAGCAGCGGGGCATTTAGTACATTTGTACGGCTTTTCTCCGGTATGCACTCTCACGTGGCCTTCCAAAATCCATTTGGCAGAAAATTCTTTTCTAAACAAATTACATTTGTGCTCTTTAATTTGTTTATGAACCACTTTGATGTGCATTTTCAAGCTTTTTCCTTGAGCAAATGATTTTACGCACATTTCACACGTGAAGGCTTTCAATTTAGTGTGAACAGCCATGTGCTGATTTAACTGACTCTTTCTTAAAATGTCTTATTGCAAGTTGTACATTTATGACGTCGGAAGTCAATATGGATATCCTCATGTACCTGCACATTAGACCTCAGTGGAAAATTTTTTAGGACAAAAGTGACAGCAATATGGCTTTTCTCCAGTATGTGCAAGGATGTGGCTTTTCAAAGCAGTAGAAGATCCCAGGAACTTGTTGCACAAACTGCATTTGAAAGGTGTTTCCGTTTGATGTGTAGTCAAATGGCTTATCAAGTGAGATTTGCGGGTGAAACTTTTTTGGCAATGCTCACATTGAAATTCTTTGATTCCACTATGCACCGGTTGGTGTTGCTTGGAATGTTGTCGAGTTGAGAACGACTTTTTACATGTTGTACACTTGAAAGGTTTCACTTGTGTGTGCCTCTGTAGGTGTTCCGTCCAATTGCCATTCGTTGCAAACCATTGTCCACACAACTTGCAGGAGTATGGAGCCTCCTTTATATGTCTCCGGTAGTGAGCAAAAAGATCCCACTCAGAAGTAAAACAGTTTTTACAAAATAGGCACTCGTGAGTTCTAAGATGAACTGTAGCATGTGCAAGTAAAATTAGATTTGAACCAAATGCTTTTTCGCAATCGCCACACTTAAATGTATTAAGAGCCATCTCAGTGGCGTAAAATAATCGTTGTATGTAGATTATTGTTTGCATAAACTGAAACTACCAGCGGTTTGTTCCAGGAATGAATATTAGTAAAAATAAATTTTAACTTAAATTTGGTCGGCCTGATATTTTTTTAATTCATGGAAATCCCATCGCAAAACTGTTGATTTAAAATAAACTCCTTGTTTTATAATAAGCAGTGAATAAGTGTATTACTTTCGGAAGGTATGGGAATTACAAAAGCCCTGTCTTGATCACTATCTTTTTAAATGAATTCTCACGTGTTTAAATGAATTTTTCGGGGTAATGTTTTTTCGGCAACCACTCGGTTTCAATGTCAAGTATACTTCGTGGTTTTAATAACACAGTGTACACTTGAACAATGACTGAAGAGATACTCATGCTTTTTGTCGTACTCTTGAGTTGCAATGAAGACTTTTTCCTTCGTTGAACTGTTTTTATGCTTTGTGTTGAATACTTTTCACAAGTATTTTAAGGCACACAAAGGTTCTTATGTAAGCACATGTACATGTAGCGTATGCATGCTGTCCGTTTACACTATCATAACACATGAGAATGCTTGTAGAATCAATAACATAACTAGTGCGTCTACAAAATATGTGCTGTTTTGTTTACGGCAATTCTTTTCACGGCGAGTTTATGTACACTACATATAAGTTTCCGTTGAAAAAATGTGAAGGCTGCTAACGTCACGATATGCTCCTTCCACGTTATTAACATGAAGCAGCTTAAGCTGATGTAAAGATGAATTGTTAAAGCAGAGTACCTGACTAACTTTGAAGTCACGTACACATGCGTTGCACCTTTGTTTGTAAATTTATTTTGAAGTGTATAATACGAATTTAGTAAGTTAAATGAATACAAATTGTCTTCGTGGAACCACCGAAACAAAGGAAATCTGTGGATGTGGGAGGAAAGGAGGAAATGGGGGAAGCTGAGACAGCGGGAGACTAGTGGTTTTGCTTCCAGAAATTTCCTGGCGGGTCATCGGTGCATTTAATACTTTTTATCTGTTTTTGTTGTCGGTTGACGGATTTGGTTTTTTTATGCGTGTGATTTTTTGATTGTGAAGGCAGTGCAGATTTAGCTGTGACTGTGGAAGGTTGAATGTACTTCTATGTGCTATTTTTGTGTTTTATGGAAATAAAAAATAGTTAAAATATAATTTAAAATCCACTACTAATCGCGTAGTATTGCACTGATCGTGTGCCATTTATTGTTTAGGGATTTTGGGTATTTTTTGGGGAAATTGCGGCATTAAATTAAAGTAATTTGCTTTGTTAGCCGCACCATTTAGATACGCCTATATCCCGAGCTATCGAAGAGTCATTGGTCCATCGAACCACGGATATCAGTTCTTGGAAAGCAGTTCCACATTGAATTTGAAAAGAAACGATGACTGAAAGGACGCCCCCGTCTGGAGGAAGGGGAATCAGGAGAGTGCAGGCCCCTAGCCGCCTAACCTATGATGTGCTTGGAATGCCAAGTAATTCCCAACGTCAAAATGGAACCCATCACGCTAGAGGTGCTCAAGATCACGTTGGAGGTGCTCAAGATCACGTTGGAGGTGCTCCAGATAACGCTAGAGGAGCTCAAGGTCAAGATACTGGTAATAGTGAAGGTCACACCAGTAATCATGAAATAGAAGTTATCTTTGATGAACAAGAAGAATCAGCATCTCAACGGCAGAGGCAACCCAGCCACAAAGCAAGAAGTGTAACTTCCAATAGTTCATCAGCGTCATTGCGACTACGCCAAAACGATTTGGAGGCCAAGAAGAAGTCTCAAGCCCTCAAAGAAACTCTGGCGGCGAAAAAAAGAAGAAATGCAGTTGGCTGAAAACGAGCTAATTTGTGCAAAGGCTAAGATGGAATCTCTATCCAAAAGAAATGCAACAGGCTCCAAAGATGACGAAATAGCAGAGTTAGAATTGAACATCATTGAACTTCAAGGCAACTTAAACCGGCTAGCAAAGCAAGTGGATAATCTGTATGACTCCATCGCGGAAAAATTGAGTATAATTCAAGAGGAGAAGGAGTTAAACGAAGAAATCATATTGGAGGAAGAGGGTTCCAATAATTCATCTGAAAAACATGAAGAAAAGAATGCTGAAATAAAAAAGTGGATGCATGATGTGGAATCTAATCGAGCTCAACAGCAAGATTTTGAAACAGTTCCGGCTCCCATTCATCAATTTCAACACGGCAACAACGACACAGTATCCAGTCTTGTCACCGCCCTTACACAAGCATTCGGAGGAGGTCAACAGCAATCCACCATTTTGACTAAACAGGTAGACAAAGACCTGCCTCATTTCACTGGAAAACCTGAAGATTGGTTAACCTTCAAGAGCGAATATGATCGCACTTCCAAAAAGTACCATTATGACGACTCAGAGAATATCGTCAGAATCCGCAAGTACGTCAAAGGACCTGCAAAAGATAGTATTAATCATCTGTTAGCCAACCCAGCCAACATGAACAAAATTATTGCTACGCTGGAGCAACGCTTTGGGAATCCACGCTTCATTTTATCTTCATTAATTGAAAAGGCAAAGAATGTTAAGCCACCTGACGTCAATAAACCTGAAACGATCGTGGATTTCGGAACAGCTGTGGATGTGCTGGTGACCAACGTTGTAGCATTCAAGATGAATGAGTACCTCAACAACATTCAATTGCTGACTGAGCTAGTGGAGAAGTTGCCTGCTGTCCTCCGTCGTGAGTGGTACCGGTATGCAGAATGGCAGAAAACAGAGAACTTAGAGACTTTCCAAACTTGGCTGGCGGCAGAAGTCAACACTGCTCTCAGAAGTGTAAAGCCAGTTGAAGAGGAAGAACGAAAAGTTGATCGGGGTCGAAGGCAGCATGGGTTCAATGCTGCAAAGGAAGAAACAAAAGGCTGTGATTGTTGCGGAAAAATCAATCACGAAATAGCTAATTGCTTTTCATTCAAAAAGCTGACCACCGAAGAACGATGGAAGAAAGTGCGGGATGCCAGACTTTGCTTTCAATGCCTCGGAAAAGGTCACCTATCTACTTCCTGTCCTGATTCCAAGATATGCGGTGAGGGAGATTGTGATCGGAATCACCACTACCTATTACACCGTCGACAAAAAGAGCAGAAGCAAAACGAATTTGATGCAAATCTATCAAAAACAGAGGATGGTGGCATTTTCCACCACACTGCTAACATGGCAGGCAACATCTCAAGACCACTGATGTTTGTGAAAATATCAGGACCACTGGGATCAAGAAAAGTCCTCGCCCTACTTGACATGGGCTGCTCATTTACAGCATTGGAGGAAGAAGTTGCAAACGACATAGGATTGACGGTGAAACGGTCCAACTTCACATTTGAAGTTTTTAAAGGACGAAAGGAAACTGAAGCTGATTGTGGGGAAACCAGTTGCACTATTGCTGGTGTGCAAAGAAATGCAAAAAAGTATCAATTAAATCACGTCAAAACGATGAAAAAACTTGGAATTTCTGGCCATCCTATGAATGTTGAAGAACTTGTGAGTACATATCCGTACCTCCGCTCTGCTAAGGCAATATCAATCCCAGACCGCCAACCGGAAATGGTAATAGGCTTCGACAATTACCGCCTTTACCACTCAAGACGTACAATGGAAGGACCTGCTCTGGATAATCCATCAGCTCATCAGTGTCGCCTGGGCTGGTATATATGTACGGGAGAGTCATCCACTGAATGTTTTTATGCCTGTGAGTCGTGTAACTCTGAAAATGACGAAGAGCTTCATCGTCAAATGAAGGATTTTTTTGCTACGGAGACTACTGGTATCAAACCAGTTACACCTTCAAGATCTAAAGAAGATCTACGTGCCCTTGAACTTTTGGAGAAAAATACTAAACAAGTAGGTGGTCGTTGGGAAACATGTCTACTCTGGAAAGAAGATGATGCATTACTACCTGACAGCAAAGCTATGGCAATGCGAAGACTACAAATGATGGAGAAGAAAATGGAACGTGATCCAGAATTTGCGGCATTAGTAAACAATAAATTCGAAGATTACATTAAAAAAGGGTACCTAATTCCAGTTTCCAAAAATAAAGATGAATTGGAGCCTTCTCAGCGAAAATGGTACCTTCCATGGTTTTTCGCTTACCATCCAACCAAGAAACCACGTTTGGTCTACGACGCTGCTGCAAAAGTGAATGGCAAGTCATTGAATGATTTTTTGTTGAAGGGACCTGACCTCCTCAACCCCCTTCCAGCAGTTCTCATGAGGTTCAGGAAAAACAAAGTCGCCATCACAGGTGACATCAAGGAGATGTTCCACCAGGTGCTGCTGAGAAAAGAAGACTGGCCCAGCCAAACTATCCTTTTCCGTGGCAGCAACCGCAATGAAGATCCTCAGGAGTACTATATGACAGTACTCTTTTTTGGAGCTGCCAGTTCACCTTGCTCGGCAATCTACGCGAAGAATAAAAATGCAGAATTGTTCCAGCATCAGTATCCTGCCGCAGTTGAAGCAATAAAATCCAATTTTTACATGGATGATTATTTGATATCAACAGCAAATGAGGACGAAGCTTTTGAAATGAGGAAGCAGATCACTCTTATTCATGCGGCTGGCGGATTTCAAGTGGTCAAGTGGAATAGCAATTCCAAACGGGTACTGGAATCCATTCCTGTGGATTTACGGGCAATTGAAGATGTTCGCTTCAGCAGCAAGTCAGATGTTTGTCTGGATAAAACTTTGGGAATGTGGTGGAGTCCACAATTTGATAGATTCCAGTTTAAAATAAATTTGAGCAAGATACCAACAGCAGTACTCAACAAGGAAAGGCGAATGACGAAACGTGAAATCGTGAGTGTAGTGATGTCCCTATTTGACCCACTTGGCTTTCTCGCTCCAGTAAAAATCAAGGCACTCATGATCATCCAAAACATTTGGAAATCCGGTATCTCATGGGACGATGAGATTACGATGCAACTGGAAGAACAATGGAATGAATGGCTATTGGAGTTGGACAAAGTAAAACTAGTTACTATTCCAAGACTGATGACAAGTATGCATTATGACAAGGCTGATTTGCATGTATTTGTTGACGCCGCTGAGGGAGCCTACTCAAGCGCCGCTTATCTTCGTTTCATATCTGGAAAAGAAGTAGAACAATGCTTCATATCAGGAAAAGCTCGCGTTGCCCCTTTGAAAGGCTTAACAATTCCACGGATGGAATTGGAAGCAGCACTTATTGGGTCCCGCCTCGCTTCAACTGTCAAGTCTACTTTCAACGGTGAATTAAACATAACCAGTACTGTATTTTGGAGTGACTCCAAGACTGTTTTGTGTTGGCTGCGATCTCAAGCGGGACGTTTTAAAATGTATGTCCAAACCCGAGTGGGGGAAATCTTGGAACAGTCACATGTGAAGGAATGGCGGTGGATCCCAACAAAGGAAAACGTAGCAGATGACGCGACGCGTTCCAAGTGTGATTTGGAATTTAACTCCAAATGTCGCTGGCTAACTGGAACAAGTTTTCTTTTGAAGCCTGAAAACGAATGGCCAACTGAGCAAGCTGCTATCATAACAAGTGTAAAAGAAGCAGACCTGGAGATGAAGCATGTAGCTTTTACTGCAGCCGTGTCACCGGTACTTCCGCTGCCCAACATCAAAAATTTTTCTTCGTGGATACGGCTTATCCGATCTACAGCAGCTGTTTATTTGGCAGGAAGAAAATTTAAGAAGACTGGTGTACCCTATATTACTGTTGACGACATGAAAAGAGCTGAAGCAATGTGGATGAAGAAATCACAAGAAGATTCATTTCCGGAAGATGTAGCAGCAGTTCATGATGGCACCCCATTGTCCAAGACGAGTAAGCTGAGTAAGTTTTCTGTTGGAGTGAATACTTTTGGACTCGTCTGTCTTCGTGGACGAATAGACGCTGCGGATGTTAATGAAAAAACAAAATATCCGGTGCTGCTAGACCCCCACCATCCATATACTATGCTTTGGATTAAATGGCTTCATGAAGCAAGTGGTCATCACGGCCAAGAACGAGTCATATCTCAGATCCGCAAAACTGCGTGGATATTGGATTGCAGAAGTGCTGTTAGGAAAGCATGGGCAACTTGTGCAGAATGCAAACTCCGCAAACTACAACCAAGTCAGCCAGAGATGGGTCAGCTTCCGGTTTGCCGCCTAGGAGAAGTGAAGCAGCCGTTCTTTCACACTGGAGTGGATCTTTTTGGACCTCTTAGCGTCAAAGTTAATCGCAGTATTCAGAAAAGATGGGGGATCATCTTCACCTGCATGTCAAGCAGAGCAGTTTACTTGGATTTGGTGGAATCTCTGGAGGCGACAGAGGTCATCAACGCCATTTCTCGAATGATGTCATTGCGTGGGCCCCCACATCACATTTGGAGTGATAATGGGACAAATTTTGTATACGGAAACAAGGAGCTCAAGCTAGCCATGAAAGAATGGAATGAAGATGAGATAAGAAGGTCACTAGCACGCCATGGCATTGAATGGCATTTTAATCCTCCAGCAGCACCGCACATGGGAGGGAGCTGGGAACGACTAATTGGATGTGCGAAGCGTATAATGTTGTCAATGCTCAAAGGTCAGGCTCCTCGTGAAAGTATCCTGAGAACCGTCCTTTTCCAAGTTGCAGACATCTTGAATAGCCGCCCCCTTACTTATGCGAGTACAGACCCAGATGACCCCGAGTGCATCACTCCAAATCATCTCGTTAAGATGTCTAGTGTTGATGGTCCCTGCATCCCTGGTATTTTTACGGAAAAGGATCGATACCGGCGTGCATGGAAGTACGCTCAGTACTTGGCAGAAGAGTTTTGGAGGCGTTGGACGGCAGAATACGTGCCAACACTTTTAAAAAGGCAGAAGTGGATCAAGGGCATGGAGCCTTTGAAAATGGGGGACGTTGTTTTTGTGGTGGATGATCTAATGCCACGGTCATCATGGAAAAAGGCCATCATCACCGCCACTTATCCCGGGAAAGATGGCCAAGTTCGTGTCGTGGATGTTCGAGTGGCCCTCGGCGACGCAAGAAAGAAGGAGAAACTTACCTTCACCATTCTTCGCCGGCCTGTTACGAAGGTGATTCCACTCGGACTTAATTGTCTCGTGACTGGAAGTCACTGGGAGGGAGAGAATGTCTTCGTGGAACCACCGAAACAAAGGAAATCTGTGGATGTGGGAGGAAAGGAGGAAATGGGGGAAGCTGAGACAGCGGGAGACTAGTGGTTTTGCTTCCAGAAATTTCCTGGCGGGTCATCGGTGCATTTAATACTTTTTATCTGTTTTTGTTGTCGGTTGACGGATTTGGTTTTTTTATGCGTGTGATTTTTTGATTGTGAAGGCAGTGCAGATTTAGCTGTGACTGTGGAAGGTTGAATGTACTTCTATGTGCTATTTTTGTGTTTTATGGAAATAAAAAATAGTTAAAATATAATTTAAAATCCACTACTAATCGCGTAGTATTGCACTGATCGTGTGCCATTTATTGTTTAGGGATTTTGGGTATTTTTTGGGGAAATTGCGGCATTAAATTAAAGTAATTTGCTTTGTTAGCCGCACCATTTAGATACGCCTATACCCCGAGCTATCGAAGAGTCACAAATCGTATTTGCATGAACATACTATGTAGTTGCAAACGGATCTTGCATTTTTAAAAGAAGTAAGATAATATCAAGTAGCATTAGGTCGTTTTTGTAATGCTAGACTTACAACTTAACATTGCTAAGCGGCTTGATCAATAATTTTAATGCAGGTATTTACCGCACTTTAATTATTATAATTCACAATTAGCTAGTCACAAAAAACTAAAATTAGTTAAGAGGATTAAGCCAGTTCACTGGTGGAAAGATGAATTGCTTAAAATCGATATTCGCATGAAAAAAACGGAAATTTTTAGCCCAAATAGGCAAAGTGGATAAAAAAATTACTGTTGTTGAATGCTAAGTGACTGAAATTAATTATTTCTCGAGAGTGCGGATATTACAACAACGCAGTGTTTAAGACTATTTCTCATACGATGACTTCCAAATGAGTTGCTTCTTGTAATTATTGTCTGCAACAGCTTAACTTCAGTGATAAGTATACACAATGCTTGCAGTATTACACGATGTATTTAAAATGCATTTATCTTAATTTCTCATGACATGACATTCTTAACATGTAGGATGCACAAGTTGATAGTTTATATACATATTTTGTTTACAGACCATATCTAAATATCGTTGTTTGACAATCCAAACACAAAATAATTTTCGTTGGTCAGCAACATTGATTGAATAGTCTGATTTGTACTTTGATTAGAATTGTATGCGTCATACGTCAAAGTATTTTGTAGGTCAGGTAGTTATATGTCTTGCTTAACAAGGATTCTACTTATGGGAGAAAAAAGGACTATGTAAGGATTACTGGATATACTTCATGAAAACATACGTGCTCAAATAGTTTATCCGGCTCAACTTGTGTACGTGTGCATATGGTTATATCCAAATATAAATTGTAGTGAAAGAAAGGTAACGGAGTGAAAAGAATTAACACGCCTGCTGCTCGTACAAAATTACTTCAAGAACATACACATATATAACATAAATTGCTACAGCTCCAATGGGCATGCAAAAGGTAACATCTACATTAAAAGCCCAGAAACGCAAAGAAACGTGGGTAGCTGCACGAAAGTATACAATAATACTCTTTCACATTGCCCCCACAACACGTTATTGCTACTAAAAGCAAGGTTTTTATTTATTTATTTAGTACAAGTTATTCACTAAAACACATCAGAACTTCATCAATACTGAGGAAAGGATGTATTTTAAACTTTTTTGTTGTTAAACTGAAAACTTTTTTGAATGGAACTTGTTTAAGCGATAGTTTTTGTCAAATTATTTAATAGACATGCGATAACTTATTTATTCAACTTAATACAATTTTTTCCACAAAAGTCAAGGGGCTTATTAATTATTGTAGTCTTGCAAATCAAAACACAAAATAATTTTCGTTGGTAAAGAAGATGGCTGCTCGGAGTTTTAAGTGTGACCATTATGAAAAAATATGTTGTTCGAAGCAAAGTTTGTTTGCACATATGAAATTTCATCTTGAAATTCACCAGTGCATATTTTGCAACAAATCATTTGGTAGACAAAAAGATCTTTTTATTCACTACCAAAGGCATATCAATGAAAAATGGTACTCTTGCAAGTTGTGTCAAAAAACCTATGCAACGAATAAAGATTTGAATAGGCACATACGAATGCACACACAAGAGAAACCTTTTAAGTGTACTACATGTAAAAAGTCGTTCTCAACTGGATCTGATCTGAAACGACACCAACTGGTCCATAGTGGGATCAAAGAGTTTCAATGTGAACATTGCCAAAAACGTTTTGCACAAAAATCTGACTTGAAAAAACATTTGAATACACATCAAACAGAAACACCTTTCAAGTGTAGTTTATGTGACATGTTCCTGGGGTCTTCAACTGCTTTGAAATATCACATTCAAGCACATACTGGAGAGAAGCCATATCGCTGTCAATTTTGTCCAAAAACGTTTTCGCTCAAATCTCATCTGCAGAGACATGAGGATAGCCACAATGCCATCAAACGCCATAAATGTGCAACTTGCAATAAAATGTTTACCGATAGGAGTCATCTAAAGACGCACATGGTAATTCACACTAAATTGAAAGCCTACACGTGTGACTTGTGCTCGAAATCATTTACCCAAAGCGGACACTTAAAACGGCACGTGAATTGTGTGCATAAACAAGTCAAGGAGCACAAGTGCAATTTGTGTGGAAAACTGTTTATTGAAAAAAGAAATTTAGAACATCATGTTCGAGTTCATAACGGAGAAAAGCGATACAAGTGTATGAAATGTCCTGCCACTTTTGCTGTTTCAAGCAATTTAAATAAACATAAAAAAATCCACAAGTAATTCAGATTTGTGATGTGACAATAAATTTTACTAATCGACATCATGATTGCAGTGTGTGACTAATTAGTTGCATGAGCAGTACCCTTAGCTGAGATCCCGATCCGGATATCTGCTCAATTATATTGTCGGCTAGAGCTACTCAAAATTAATTTGTAAAAAAACTGGTGTGCAAATTATGTGACAAGTATTTGTGCATTGTATTTATTCCTGAGTAGTTAGATTAATTATTTTTTGAGAAGTAAAGACAAAGAAGGATACAAACAATGAAATAAAGAACTTTTACTGGGAGGAGACTCCGATCAATAAGACAAAAATAGCAATTAATTTAATAATTAAGTTTAACACAATTAGTTAATGATGAAAAATAATATTTATTCTACGAAATTTTATTTAACATAACAATTTTATATGTTTTAGTTGGTGTTTCACCTTCTCCGCCTTGTTGTTTGGTCATCCATATATGACTATACTGAATGCTGTCATTCGTTTTTTTAATTCGCCCCAACTTTACTTTGAAATTGATGTAAAATCTCCCGATTAATATATTATTGTTACATACAACCGCCGCCAAATTTTTTTTTGCGAGGACGCTCCTTCACCAAAATCACTTGCACCATAAATTTTACAAATTTAACCACAGTTAAGATATCACGATTGATTAAAATAAATTTTACTAAAGTGTCTTATTATGGGAACGACTAGTATTCAACTACTTTTTGCTAAGTCATCATCATCAAAAAGAACAGCGATATGCGTCCCCAGTCTTTTAAATTGTAAAGCCCAAGTCGGTTAACCATAGAATAGGATCCTCAGTCTCTGCGGTCGAGTACAAAAACGCTCGCTCGTTTTTACTTGGCCATCGTAAACAGAACTCGCTAGTTTCCTGCACTACGAACAACTGTTCCACGTCTCCATTTTCTGATTCATCATCCTAAACCAAATGATACTTCATCCGATACGGATTCTTTTGAAGACTAGTGTGATCATAAATCGTCACATGGTCATGCATTATGTCTCCTCCATGTCATTGACCACAAAGTACCCCTCTCGTTCGGTCTTAATCATCATCCGACAGAAAACGAGTGCATGGACAAAACTAAAAGAGGTAGACACCGACCCAAGCCTCAAAACTATCTCTGGAATCGATAATGTTGATAGCCGATCCAAACCGGGCCCTTAAAATTGCCGACGATACTTCTAAAATGGTGGACTAAACTAGTTTAGGCAAATGTGTTTTATTAATAGTTTAAAATAATTTATCTTATTAAAAATTAAACTATTTTTTAGTTATTTTTGGGGAAAAACCTTGAGAAAAAGGAATGAATCGGGTTAGCTTGTTCCACCTACCTTGGGTCACTGTCCTCTACAAGGTCATCAGTCATTGCAGTTGTCCCCTCCTCTGCCGCCTACGCCTCGCTACCCTCACAAATGTAATTTGGTTGATTATTTTCATTACTCAATTAGCTATTTTAGTGGCAACAAACTAGCTAGCACGTTAAATATAATAGTCTTCTTTTTTCAATGTAATTTTTTGTGAGTTAATTTTTGAAACAGGGCGAAAGCTACTTTAACTTGTGTGCAAGTGGTTTTATAGGAGTGTGTTCCACACGAAAAATGAAATAAATAATTGTGGCAATTACGGTAATAGTTCAACTATTTTTTTAAAAATTGTTAACCAGGATTATAAAAGATTACACTGCTTTGCATTAAATTATATTTTATTTCAATTTATAAAAAAAAATAATGGGTCAATTAATAAATTACAACATTAAACTTAAATCACTAGATCATCATAACACTTAATAGATAGACATTTTGTTTTTATTTTAGTTCACTAACTATCAAGTCGACTAGATGATTAGAAATTGACAGCTCTTCACTTGAAGTCGGCTTGAATATATGGCAGGGGCGAAGGCGAAGATATGATTATTAGCTCTTCTGACCTGAAAAATAATTAATAAAAATAGAAGGAGATATATTTGAACTACTTATTAGCAATCAACATTGGTTAAAAATGCCTTACTGAATTAATAAACCTGACAACAGGATATAGAGAGCTTGCTACTAATCTGCTCAAAAAGTAGCTAAAATAATTATTGTTTTGTCAGTAGAAATAAAATTGTTTTAATTTTTACACAAGGTAAATGCCGCTGAAGAGTTTTCTTGTAGAAAATCAGAACTTCATATAGCTTTCGCGCTAAAATGAGTCAACATATTGAAATTTTGCACAAGGATATAGTTTTAATAGATGAATTCATTCGTACAATAGTAAAACATATTTTTATTTGAAATTTTAAAAATAAGTGGACCCAGGTCACGTTGGGTCAAGTTTCCTTACCTCAAAAAATATGCATAATAATTGGCTTTGGTAGTTATGTAGTCATGTCAAGTTTCAATTAAATCCATTGATGACTTAAGAGAGGAGACCGTATTGAAGTTGTGACCTTTAAAGCCCTCTGTGGACGAAGGGGTTTGGTAATATCAACTGAAAATTTGTGAAACTATGCTTCTATGATAGGGCCACCTACCCCCCAAATTTCACCTCCTACTGTCATGTTGAACCAACCGACCGTTGGTCAACCGATTGGGCTGACCAACGAACTCATCCAGGCTTGGGCCCATATGTCTTGATTGGTGAAATCAGATTTTGAATATGTTTATTCGTTTTTGAGTTATCGTGCCGGGTCTGTATAATATGTTAGAAACCCTACTTAAAGTGTAACCTCTTGTCGAAAAACGCTAACTGAAATTTTACTTGTCGAAATTAAAACAGCCATTTAACTGGTCGAAAAATATTAGACGATACAAAACTTGTCGAAATATATTAGGAGAATTTTTTTAGGAGAATGTTTTCAAACGCAAATTTTCCATTACATTGTACTTGAATCGATTTTATAAAACTTATTTAGTCATTCAATTTGAATTCGTTTACGTTAGATAAGCTTTTATGCATGTATCTTGTATCTATACTTCTGCCTGTTGCAATCTGTGCAAATGATGGGAGCCTGTAGGCCTTTTTTCTTTCTCGCCTATTTAAATCTATTCTGATGCACTTGCGGGCATGAATTTTGCAGTGGAACTTTCACTTATTTATCATTTTATGACAATTCCTAAAGATATTCACGGACAATTAGGAGTATGGGTTTGAGGAAATTTCATTTTTTGAAAAGAAATACTTCCTAAGAATCTAGTATACCTTTTCACAACCCAATTAATATACCAAATACATATGTTTGAGTCTGGTGGTGAGCAGATTAAATGCTTTAATTAATAATCGTCCTTTTCATTGTTAATGGTTGCATGCTTCATACATTCCATTGCACTATCTATCTTGCTGACTGCATACAGGAATTTGGTGTCCTTGCAACAATAGCATTTAATACCATTCACTTCCTCGTCTAACCAATACAAGTTGTATTGAAACTGAAACTACGGGATATTTTTAGGGAGAAAACGCCCTTTTGCCTATCATGAGTAATTTTGACTTAAATGTAAACTCGACTGCAATGATAGTTTTACAACCCAATCAAATTCGCCTAACTGAACTTGATTAACTTAACAAATTTTAAAATTAAACTAGAAAATTATTTTCAAAATTAAATTAAACTTAAAATGACCAGGAATTGGTTCGCAAATTATATTTGTGCAGTTCTTGAAAAGAAGCTGGTTGGAATATTTATTTTTTGAAAGGAGGCAGCTGAGCTGTCGTGAAATGTGAGAAATGCCCTGAAGCTTTTAAAATTCGCGCGTAAAATTTAAAAAAGTTTGGGGTAAACTGAGCAAAAATGAATGCGTAAACAATGCTCCGAATGAAATCACAAGCTAATAGAGTGGATGAGAGATGAATGATTCATTTTTACAATGCAAAGTGTGTACAACAGTAGTTTTAATTCAAATTCAGAGGTTTAATTGTATTTTAATTTAAATAAAATTCAGTTTGTGGTAAATAAAAACTAATTAGTGGTTTCTTTGCTCAAATATAAAATAAACTGGAGAATAAATTATATTAAATTTGTATAATCTGTACATCGGCGAATTAAATCTTCTAGCTGTTTCCCTTATATTATTTGTTTAGTAGAACATACTCTGTGGCATATGAATTCAAATAACATGTCACATTTCGAAAAATATATTTCTACCTTTTTCGTATTTGCTTATGGAAATTGTAGGCATGCAAATATTTCAAAATGGTTCATATCTTCATGCTACAATAAGTTAAAATTGTAGATACTTCCGGGGCCTCACATCTACAATTACCTTTTAACACAAGAAAGTCCCGCGTCTGAGTTCAAGGATGGCGAGACTTGATTGATTGAGTGGTTTTATTTAACTTTTTTATCACATTCAGAAGCTACAAAAATGCACTTGCTATCAACACCAAAACAACATAAATAACTAATCAGTTTTCATTCCATAAAACAAATTATCTTATTACTAGACGAGTGACGTCGACTAATCATCTACAATATGAATTTACTGTCTAGTTTCACACTCTGCTCGTTTTTATTATTCACTTTTGTCAACATGATTTCGGTGATTAAACTTAGTTCACGGAATAAAAATTTGAATTAATTGTGCATTTTTGAATGTCGAATTAATTGGCCTACATTGGCGAAAGCCGCAAGAAATTTAGTACATTTGTACGGCATTTCTCCGGTATGCACTCTCACATGAATTTCCAAAGTCGACTTGACAGAAAATGCTTTTCCACACAAATTACATTTGTGCTCTTAAAATTGTTTATGCACCATTTTGATGTGCCTTTTCAAGTTTTGTTGTTTATTGAATGATTTTACGCACATTTCACACGTGAAGGCTTTCAATTTAGTGTGAACCACCATGTGCTCATTTAAACTACTCTTTCTTGAAAATGTCTTATTGCAAGTTGCACATTTATGCCACCGGACGTCACTGTGGATATCCTCATGTCGCTGCAAAGTATAGTTTTGTGGAAATGTTTTGGAACATATTTGACAGCGATAAGGCTTCGTGCCAGTATGCAATTGAATATGAAAATTCAAGGCAGTAGAGGATCCCAGGAACTTGTTGCACAAACTGCATTTGAATGGTGTTTCTGATTGATGTGTATTCAAATGTCTTTTGAGGGTAGTCTTTTGGGAGAAATATTTTTGGCAATGCTTGCATTGAATTTTTTTGATTTCACTATGCACCAGTTGGTGTCGTTTGAGATTAGACCTACTTGAGAACGACTTTTTACATGTGATCCACCTGTAAGGCTTCTCTTGTGTGTGCCGTCGTATGTGTTTATCTAAATCTTCATTCGTTGCACAGGTGTTTTGACACAACTTGCATGAGTATGGTTTCTCGTCAATATGTCTTCGGTAGTGAGTAAAAAGAACCCTCTCAGATATAAAACAACTTTTACAAAATAGGCATTCGTGAATTCCAAGATGAACTTTAGAATGTGCTACTAAATTAAATTTGAAACGAAATGTTTTTTTACAATCGCCACACTGAAATATATCTAGAGCCATCTCAGTGACACGGGCTAATTGTTATATGTGATATGATTATGACTTAAATCCTAACCCAAAAATGTTTAGGTAAGGTTATCCAACAAACGAAAAGTATTCCAAATGAGTTCATTTACTTAAACTCGCTCCGTCTGATTTAATTTGTTAAAACTTAACTTAAATTCTAGCAAAATTTTCAAATTAAAATAACGTTTGGCCTTTAAAATTACTAGTGAACAAATGTAAATACTTTCGGAAGCTTAAAAGCCTTGCCTTGATCCCGTTGGTTAATGAAAGAATTCAAATTAATTGAATTTTTTCGTTTACTAATGATTGGTTCTTTGTAATATATCGGCAACCACTCGATTTCAATCTCAAATATATTTCGTGCTTTCAGTACCACGGAGTACACTTGATCAATCAATGTTCAGATACCTGCGTTTGTGTGCGTACCCTTGAGCTATAATGAAGATGTTTTCCTATTTTGAACTGTTTTATGCCTTGTATCAAATATTTACTTTTGATATGTACTTACAAATTTGCTAATATAATAACATATTAAGGAGCACATGCATGCCGTCCGTTAACACATACCATAACGCATGAGAACACAGAGAATGACTGTTGAATCATGAACATAGCCAATGCATCTAAAAAATATCTGTTCTGCCATGCTTAAGACAATACTATTCAAATGAGTGTGTTACCTTAATAAATAGTCTCCGTTGAACGAATGTAAAAGCTTTTAACGTGACTAATATATCCTTTTTCTGGTCTGAATATGAAGCAGCCTAGCCTGGTGTAAAATGCATCGGTAAACCAGAGTACCTGAATATTTTTCTAAGTCACGTACGCATGTGCTGGGCCATTATTTGTTTACTTTAAACAGAATTGGACAAGCCGAATTTGGTAATTTGGCTTTGTAAGATAAATGAATGGTAATCTTTTTTTCTGAATATGCCTACTAGTAACAAAAAAAATATGCTTTTTTTAAACAAGTAATATAATACCAAGTTGCTTTAAGCCTTTTCTGTAGTTATAGACAAACCCGTTACCATTGCTCTTAAAGTTCAGTTTTCAGCATTAAGGTAAACTTATTATTTTAGACGTCAAACTACAGAGTTTGAGAAAAATGAGCGAGAATTTCTAAAACATGAGCTTTTTAATTTTTTTATTTTAGTACCATGAACATGAAAATTGATAGTTTAAATGAATAAAATTCAGAACACTCACGAAACACAATTTTTTTGACAGGCAAAACTTACTCCGAGACAGACCGAATAAAAATGTAGGAAGGGTTCAATTTATTATAAGGTACCATGAGCAGATAGAAATTCCATAATCAACACCTAGCTTCCAAATTAAAACATAGAATTTCCTATTTCCTAAGCACTACATCTAACTAGAAATGTTAGAGCATCAAGATTTCAGATGAAATTACTTTTGAATGCAAGCAAATTAAATTAATTTTTGTATACTTTTATAAAACTGGTTTTATTAGACCCACAGCAATGCCTTTAGATGCATATTGGCTGTTAGCCATTTAGCTTACTTCTTCGTGCATATTCGTACTTTAATTTTGTGTCTCGGGAGATGAAATATTTGTACTTCCATATAGATAAGTTGATATTGCATACTTGTTTACTCCCACCAAATTACTAAATATAAATATTAAAACTTGGCAAGTCCTAGTTACCCGACACCCGACTGCTACTTACCCGACCGTCGGCTCCTACAAACCCGACCGACAGTCGGGTAAGTAGCATGTACTAGTTACCCGACCGACAGTCGGGTAAGTAGCATAGCATGTACTAATTACCCGACAATGAAACCCGACAGTCTC